>WWET01001274.1:393146-408835 GCA_011038615.1 Limnodynastes dumerilii | reverse complement strand
TGGACCCTTCCCCTCTCTTTCTTTTGTGAATATTGAACAGAAATACTTGTTAAGATGATCTGCCATAGCCCTTTCACTCTCAATAAGAATTCCACTTGCCGTTTTGAGCCTTACGATACCCTCCTTTGTTTTTCGCCTTTCTAGCATTTACAGCACATCTAGCTAGCAAATGCTTTTCTCAAATTGGGCTATGCCTCAGTTTGAACCCCAAAATTCAGATCTCCAGATTTAACGTTAACAAAACTGTTCAAATCTAGTTTAGTTTTTTTTTTACATGCTAGAATACATAGTGCATGTCATCAAGTTGTAATTAAATGGGACTTACCATCTAACAGTTTAGGTGCTTATTACTATAAAACATTTTTTAAAACAAATAAATATCTGCTTATTGATAGTGAACCAGATCCAGTACTGAGCAGCGGCTGACCTTGAAGCACAGCGACAATGGAGATCCAAAGACAGATTCCAGATGTTTTCAGCCTTTTGTGCGTATCCAGCTTTCATAGTATAGATCTATTAAAGGACAATCCACCTTAAAATTTCCATACCATCCTTACATGGGAGGAAGTCTGAATAGTATATAAAAGATTATCCATCCTTCATGACGCATGTCCCTGAAGAAAGTTCAGTGTGAACTGAAATGCGTCGGTAGAACGTGTGGTACTTTAGGTCACTGCAAAGAGAGTCTGAGCAATCCCTACACCAGTTATTGACCAGTAATTAATACAGGACATTAACGGTACCCTTCTACATCTATCTACTGTCCTTTACATCAATACGAACAGAGTATGTTACTGTGACTTTCTTGCTATGGATTATATTTTTATATTTAGGTTGGAATAAACACATTTGATTTTTAACCCTAACTGTATCACCTGGGTAATACAACTAATATGTACAGGCATCAAATGGTCATCAAAGATGGACCGTTCTGGACAAGGGTGAGTAACAACCAATTATCACCTATCGAATAGAACTGTATATCACAATACAGGAGACAGGAGCTATTTTAGGAGCTAATTTACTGCTGGATTTGCATTTATTACACAGAGATACCAGGAGTTTATTGATGATTAAGGAACATTGGGGTAGATCCAGAACTCCGCTTGCAATCCGTTTAGTAGCGTAGCGTATTTATGCGTGCGTACCTTCTATACACTCCCCTAGGCACACCCATTGAATGTACGTACTTTGACTGATTTCCGCTTTTCAAACCCTACCTTAACTATTGACAGCGTAACCGCACTCGTCCGCACACGTACGTACAGGCTTACGCAGCTAAGCATGCCTATACTGTACAATTTAAATGCAAACCCTGCCTACATAATGCAATTTAGGCGTACTTTTGGCTCACGTAAAATTGCACGCCCCCACATACGGATTTACACAACTGATATGTGAATAGCCCATATGCTCAGAGTTACGTTACGTAGTGTATCATCTGTCGTGCGCATGCGCAGTACATACAAAATTGCGATTTTACATGTCAGCCAGGCGTAAATCTGTACAGAAGCGTTGTTCTGGATCTGGGCCATTGTCTTAAATTTAAACATTGACCGCATTTGTTTTACATTCACCCCAACCAGGGTTATTCCCGGATCCATGCCTTTTTGTGAAAGCATTATTAATGTGCTGACTTCTGAAAGATTTTGATGTTAATACAGATTCCATGATTGGTTAGAGGTTTAGAAGATTTCCCTATGCCAATATATTTAGCATTGACATGGTATGCTGAATATTTTACATTACATCATATATGTATGATATTGCTGACCATTCCAGTTTATGCCACCTCAGTGTGTCTCTCAATGCAGTTAACAACAGAAATATAGCTTTGAGTGTTTTATTTGAATCAGCTTGGTGTTTTTGGTTGAGAACCTGTAATTTTACATAAAATACTTCACTGCTTCTAATAAAAATGTAATACAACATAACATGCTGTAACATAATAAACTACTAAACCCCATACCAATCTAGACAGTTGACAATTTGTAGATTTAAGACTATACTACTCACTTCAACTGGAAGTAATGATCTCTTACCACTATGAGAAGAATTCCAAAATGTGGCTTTAAACACCTCAGAGTGAATTCATGATTCAGAGATATGATATGGCAACTAAAGAAAACACAACATTATGTATGACATAATAGAAGCAAACAGTCATGGAACTTATAAATATACAGAGACAGATGACAGCAGACCCCTCTCCCCAGACATAACAAGATTATTATGAAGACAATTCCTGGTTTCTGGCTCCAAGCATGGTACTTCCATATGGGTGCATCATGTTACCTCCTAAAAAGTAGACACAAATCATTAACCATAAAATGAAGATAGATGTTTAAAGATCAACAAATAAATAATTAGTCACAATAAAAATAAGTAAAAACAGACCACCAAAACTACCTGTATAATACTCCAAACAACATGGTATGGGGAAAGTGGTCAATATGAAAATCCAAGGGGAAAGAATGAGAGTCAGCCTCCCATACCGATTCTATAGAGTTTCGGTGATAAAGGGGCAGATCCAGACCTACGCCCGCCCGTGATTTTATACTTTCCGTAAAGCGTAAGCGTAAAAGCGCCCATTTGTACTTACTGCGCATGCGTGCGACAGATATTACGCAAAGAAACGCTGAGCGTATGGCCTTGAACATGCCAGCTTTGTAACAACGCACGAAGGGGCGTGCCAGCCATACGAAACCCGTAATTACACTTTGTGGGGGGAATGTGATATTTAAATCGTACAGTATGGGCGTTCTAAGCATCGTAACTATGCATAGAGCCTACGGACGCCCGTGGTTACGCTCAAAAAAGTTAGGTAGGGTTTGGTCGGCATAAGACGGACAACGAAGGGGAGTGCCTAGGGGAGTGCTTCGTAGGTACGCTGGCATAAATACGCTATGCACAAGGGCGTATTATTGGCGTAGGTCTGGATCAGGCCCAAAATGTGTTCAGGCCATTCTACCCTTGTCTTTAATTAAAGAATAGTCTTGAATATGAGCATTGAAACTACTACCTCCTAATCTGACAGACATATTGTTACACCTTGAACCACAAAAAATATATTAAAGGCACATAAATTATTGGGTGCATGTTTGCTACAATCCTGGATTGACGTTTTAGCTGAGAGTTGTGAGCCAAACTTCTGAATTTTGGCCAACATCTGTTTGTTTCAGATCGATAAATTATGCAAGTTGAAACATCCCTGCAAAAGTGGAATGGCATTTCTGTCAGAAGGGCTGGGGTGAGCGGCCATAACCTCCTAGTCAATTTACTTTATAAGCATTCCCTGCATGTATGAGAAATTGACTTTTTATGCTTATCTTGTATGTCTTCATTTCCTACTGCTGTGCGGTTTTTAGAAACTGGACACACAACGAACCTGATCCGGAGTTCTTGGGCAGCAGATGTGCAACTTTTACAACTCATTATAGAAAGTACAGATAAAGTACAGAAAAAGAGCTTATGTTTGCAAACTGATGCGTATAGGCGTAGGCTGCGAGGTGTATACACAGCAGCCTATACATTTTTGCATTTCTAAAATGCTTTTTTTAAATTTAATTTAAATATTGTGGAATGTCCTGTTGTGCTAGCACAAAACACGCAGATGCTAACACAGGCATATGGACAGCAGTGCGGCCATCTTTTTGTGCTCGTTTCCCAAAAAGATAGACAATAAATAAATATGTGTGCGGCAATATATTTATAAGTATATATGGGCACAGAATAGCCCCCAATTAGTCGTTTCTGCTAATACACCAGTGATTAAGATCTAGAGATGGTACATTCCTGTATTTGTGTGATAATTGATACCCCTATAATGTTAAAGAGTTATATAGGTGTGTGTGTGTTTGCGTGTGTGTAAAAAGCATAAAACCAGGAGGTCTCTGAGAGTGTCATATTTTAAAAGATGTGGAATAAAGATTGTACAAACATAGAATAATAAGTGAATATGGGATTTTTCTGAATCTGCAAATATATTACCTAAACATTTTAGACACCCAGTTTGGTTGTATATATACCAGATTTTTAAAAGGGTAAGCCTTTTATATATGGTTTTTCTGACCCTTCCTTCTTGGTTTCTTTTAGGCTTCCTACAGTGGTATGAGAGGAAAAACATACAAATAAACCAAAGTGCAAACTAAAAAATATTTTTGTAAAATCCAATTTTTATAAAATAATTTAAACTGTGTACAAGATAAAAAAAAACATTTGAAAGCTTATCTGGAGATTTAAGCAGATAATTGGTACCAGAGAAAATCTGAAAATGGATAAATCAGTAATGCTTGGATTATCAGTATTAGCAATGCAGCGTCTGAAGGACCACTTGAAGCCAAAAGTCATAGATAGGTATCAAACATGTCTAATTCACATCAATGACGTAAAAGAGATCATTAAAATAAGTATTTTTTCCAGTTTTGCTACTTACTCAGAGAGATCTTATGAAGCAAACATTGTCAGTTATCTTTGTCATTTTATAAAACTTTACATGGCAAACTGTCATGAAAGAATTCACATTGGGCCAGATCCTAACCTACGCACGCTAGCCGATGGCGGAATTTCACCCGTTTGTATTTACATGCGCGCAGGAGATGTTACGCTACATAACTCCCAACGTACGTACCATTAGCGTAATACAAACAAAGGGATGGGGGCAGCAATACGACACAAGTAATTATGCTTTGGAGGCAGGGGGAGGCATTTAAATTTTACAGTATGGGCCGGGTTAGGCTGTCACGCATAAAACGGCCAAAGGTACGTATGACTGAGGGGAGTGCATAGAAATTACGCTAGTTTAAATACGCGTTGTAACATAATTAGCCCATAGGCCTGTATCTACCCCATTGTCTCTAGTTATAACTGCTGGGTATGTTGCGCTGAGCTATTTAAAAACAGAAATATATATATATAAGTTCGGTAACCAGGTTGGTTTACGTGTGCAGTTCAGCTGTTGATAAACAGAGATGCAAAATAAATTTTGTCTCACTGCTTTTTTTCTTAAATGCAAGTGCAAATCACAGGTTGGTTCTAATCATGAACCTTTATCAAACAAATGCCTATTCCAGTATGCACTTGTAAAATGCCGCACTTATAGCTTTGTGAGCATGAAACAATCAATTTGATGGGAACATATAAAATATGACCATAAAAAGAAGCCATTTTATTTTCATGAAGCGACATTATTATGCTATAAAATCTGCATTTTATTGACACATGCGAGGAATATATGAATATCACATAGAATACATTATATTCTTGATGAAGCTTCCCTGAAATCATGCATAGCAGAAAAATAACCCTGCAATAAATATTGCTGTTAAATGGCAAACTTCTATCCTCAAGCACAGACTTTAAACACACTTAATTAATAACTTGATGCCAATAAGTATGTCTTTAAAAATGATTACTTTATATAAAAGCTCAGACATTTGCCTTAAGGTAAAAAAGTGATTTCTGGACTTCAGTTCATAACAGATCAGCTATCCAGTGGAGATCATTTACACAGCTAAATGAGATCAAATAAAAATATAGAAATATATTTACAAAAAAATAAAAAACAAATAACATGAAGGCCTGGAGCCAGAGTTTAAAAATAGGAAGAAGCCCATGGGGCTGTTGCTGTTCTTGTTCCACTAGTGTTGAGCATACAGAAGCGAACACATTCGCATCAGTTACTTTGTGCCTGATTCACACTTAAGAATCTGCGTAGTTGTAGGTGCGTACATTTAAGAACGGATGCACTGCGCATACGTAGTAAGTTTTATACGCTGTTTACATTGGACTTACGCATGAATTTACGTACTTATACATTATGCACCTAAAGGGGCAGATCCTGAACTACGCATTTCCGCGAATTTACGTGTGGCGGACATGTAAATTCACAGATTTGTACGCACTGCGCATGCGCACCGCAGAAAATACGCACATTCACGTAGTGTATTTTCAAACGTATGGAGAATTCACGTATTGCTAACGTAAATACTTACGTGTGGGCGTGCAAAATTTACGTTAGTGACCAATACATGCGTTTTACGTGAAGTAGCCGGGGGGTGGTATTTAAAGTGTACAGTATGGGCGTGCTAAGCTGCGTACGTTCGCGTAGTCTGTACGCCTGTTAGCGGACGTGTTCTGTTACGTTAGGAAAAGTTAAGGTAGGGTTTGGGTCGCGTAATTTGTGAAAATACGTCCGTGCAAGGGGTGTGCCGTGGGGAGTGTATTGACCTTACGTGTACGAAAATACGCACCGCTAAAATACGTACGCACACACGTTGTTCTGGATCTACCCCAAAGTCTCTAGGTTCGTAATAACATACGCAAAAAGGGGCGTTCTATGAATAAGTAACTTGGCAGATACGCAGATTTGGGTGGAGAGAGGCAGTTAAATGACCAAACGAAGGTGTGGTTATGCAGTTCAGTTCCTAAGTACTATTCCTACGCATTCAAATGCGAACCTACAGTTAAGGGAGCCCTATGGCACTCGTAAGTCACATAAGAACCTAAAAACCGGGGGCGTGCTGAGGGAGTTTCATTTCTATTAGGTGCGTATATATTTAGGTACCTATCGCATTCTTAAGTCTGAATCAGGCCCTTTGTCTCCGTTTCTCTGTGCTCGCTCTACTTGGAGCTGATCCAGAGTTGCGCATCCACCTGTTTTCAGGTGGAAGTGCAGGGGGAATTCACACTGTGCAAGTCCTGAATTTGAGAGAACATAGAAAGATAGGTCTCACCCCGTCTCTCCATCTCTGTTGACAACAATGATATAATCCCTACTCATAAAGCTTAGGTGTCATCCTTGTCTCTGAACTGTCCATTGTTCCCCATATACAAACTGTTTCTAAATCCTGTAACATACATCTAAAAAACATTTACAATATATGCAAATATCTTACACAAGAAAAACCCTCTCTCATGCTTATATTTGTGGGACTTACGCTGACATAAGGCAGCCTTATGTCACACGAATGAATCAGCAGTCTGTCATAAATACCTAAACCCATCCCTATAGTTCAATTTAAATCCTTCCCCCTGCTTACCTTTGCGAGCTGGGGGGAAGAACAGCTCCTTTTATTGGAATACCTATCATACGTAAATAAGTAACACCCACGTAACATCTGGAGGGTGCATGCGCCCTCCCCTCAAAACATCTCACTTATGCAATTTGCATGCATCAGTGGGGTCACAGAGGCAAGTCTGGATCCAGCCCATTATATTAATATCGAAATTAGAGTTGAGCTAGAAAAAGTCACCTCTTAGATATAATTCTGTTTTCATAGTTTAATTATATTATATTATATATAATTATGCCCCTCCCCCCTCATGTTGAAACATGGTTTTGCCAAGCTTTACACTTGCATCTGTTTCACCCTTAGTCTAAAACTTTTTGTTACCCCATTATATGCAGTGCTAACAATCACTGCACTTATACCTAAAAAATAGGTGTAAGAACTACTCTGGGTCAGCACCAAACTTTGGATTGGCCCTTTAGTTGTCTATTTCTTTAAAAATAGAGCTGTCAATATAGGATAATTAATGAAAAATATCAACAAATTACAAAATGTTTTTGGACTAATATTTATGAACTGTAAATAATAATAATAATAATAATAATAATAATAATAATAATAATAATAATAATAATAATCATCATCATCATCACAACAAGTTATTAATTATTATTCAAAATTGTGGTGGTCATACAATTTAAAAACATGTACTAAATTTACTGATACAATGTTAATGCCTGTACATATACAGCACTGTATGTTCACTACCCAACATTTGCATTGAAATGAAGCTCAAATCAATATTTCTAATAATCTTTTAAACATATCTTAAATATTATATGAGCAATTTCATCTCAGAACAAAGCAAATAAATATGAATGTGGAAACATTCAGAAACACTGTAATAAAATTTCTGCTCTACACACAAGCATAGCAATGAACATTTTAGATTTTACAAAACTATAACTCCCTGGAGAAATGTATTGTTTTATACAAATTGCCACTGTGTAGGTGTACTGAATTGGTATTCCTCTGGTTTTCTAGTTATTTCTCAAAAATATTTTGAATTTTACAATATATGTTGTATTGTTTAATTTAGTATTTAATTAATTAAGCACATAGCTAGTGTAAATATAAAGCAAATTAGTGATTTAGTAATCAACTGTTAATTGGTGTCTTTTTTCATTAATAATGATCACATCTCTTTTTTGAATGTATTGGGTTTTCTTGCATGTTGCAATTATTTGAAAGTCCAGTTGTTGTTTTGTAGGATCTTAACTTGTTTATTTCTCTTTTTTTTTTTGGTAAGGTTTCTTACACGGTTATAATTTATTTGTGTACTTTGCATTGTTGTTTAGTGGAAAGGAGGAAATTCTTGTAGCTGGGTCAGAGTTTAAAGACTGTGGATTTCATATAGAGTTGCACAAACTGTATTTTTGGCATAATTCAAATGCTTTTAGCTCTAAGCATTCTCATATAACAATTTATACATATTCTAGACGTGTGCCACCTGTTGTATAAATCATGTTTTTGGACTTTCCAAACATATGTCTAGCAAGTTTACAAAAATTATATAAAATATTTATTTAAAAAAATGCACAGTTGCAGCGTTTTGGTGTATTAATGCTAGTAGAGGTATGCATATGCGATGCACACATAATCATGAAGAGAAGGTGTCATTCAATGAACTTAAAATTTTAATCAAGCTCTCTATGCCTATTCAGGACCAGTATTGAAACAGTTAGTAAAAGGATAAAAAAGATGGTCAGTTTCAAGGATCATAAATGTTAAACAGCTTGTTCTATAACTGGAGCGCTGGGTCAGTGCATTGTTAATCATATCAATAGAAATTTTAAGGTGCTAATAGAAATCAAGTTGTCATTTTACCTTTTGGGACAAAGATGAAATGGGTGGATGGTTATCTTGAGACACCTGTGACTCTCTGCAACAACCTCTACAATAGATAAACCATGCCTCAATCCAGTTTTGAACTGGCTGGGAAATTGATTGCTTCTGCCTCAAAGAGGCAAAGCGATCAATCCTTGGAACACTGAACATGGTGCTCCGAATGGTAAGTATAAAAACACACCCCTTTCTTCCCCTTCTATTACCCTAAACCTCACAGCCTAACCCTAAGACTCCCTTACCTGCAGCCTAACCCCAAGTGTCCCATCCCTGAAGTCTGACCCATTCCCTCCCCTTCCATGGCCCTAACCCTCCGTTCCCCTGAGCCTAACTCTAACCCTAACCCTCTCCCTAACCCTAAAAGTTCCCAGAGAGGTTACTTACCTTCCCGGAGTGTATGCGGAAGGTCTTCAGCAGGCACAACGGGTGCGGCGAGTGCTGCTTCCAAAAATGAATAGGTGAGTATACCGATTGGCATACTCACTAATTCTGAAATAAATGTGAAAATGACTGACTATTCAAAAAAGACACAGCTGAAAAAGAACTTTTGTCTGTCTCTATTTCTAAAAGGCATCATTCTCGCAGGGGACTCCCACCGCTTGGAGGGTACTCAGTGCTGCCAACTTTTCAGCGGCTCAACTGTGGGCAGGACTTGTTTTTGTGTTTGCAGTAAAGTTGGCAATAAAAAGAACTGTGGACAATACAATATGTTATACAGATGGGCTATTACCAAGGACTATTTTACTGCAATGACCAATCATTCATTCATTCATTCATTCATTCATTCATTCTTTCATCAAGTCTTCTTGCAATAACATAAACATGGCTAACACGATCAGATGCTGTCCCATCAGTTGCATGGTCTCATCTACAAACTCTTAATAAACTCTCCCACAAACCAGAACAGCATTGATGCAAATCTAATTCTCCTGAAAACATTTTAATTTACTTTAATGTGTAGTGAAACCACATTGACTATGATGGCCACTTTCTTCTTATACAAATGCTATTAACCCTAGGTAGTTTTCTTTCTTGGGTCATACTCTATGTATCAGATTGCGCTCTCAGTGTTTGCTTTTTTTCGATCCACCTTATCCTGCTCTTTCTTTATCTGCTGCAGTAGCCCATGGCTTAATTTTAGGTTCAATTTGATCCAGACCTACATCTGCTTGCATTTTAATGGCGGGCGTGAGCGTAAAAATGGCCTTTTGTACTTACTGCGCATGCGCGGGGCAGATGTTACGCTCATGTTACGGTCTGAGAAACTGAGCATATGGGCCTTGATCGTAACAGCTTCGTATTTACGGTGGGGGGGGGGGCGTGCCTGCCATATGAAATCCGTAATTACGAACCGAGGGCGGGGTGAAGCATTTATATCATACAGTATGGGCATAACAGTGTGATAGCTGTTGCATGTAGGAACAGTGTGAAATAAAGATGGGGTGAAGGTGCTGGTTCACACACACCCAAGAGGTGACGCCTGTCGCGCTAATAAAGTACACACTTGGATTGCACCATGTAACTGTTGGGACTTTTAGCCAATCCTTGCACAGTCCCAACCCTATCAAACCCATCTGGGGTCTGGATGTGAACAGTTTGTCCCAGAGACAATGGCTTCAACTGGTGAGATGTTTTGTCATGGTTGGCTTAATCTGGACTTCTCTAGGGCACTCTGCACGTTGGTTACAATGGCTGGTGTGAGCTTGTCCTTAGGATGGTGGTGGCGAAGAGCATTACAGGGTGCACATGCAGAGACTACCCGCTCAATGTCAGCAGCCATAGAACGCCAATACAGGGCATCCTTAACCCATCACAGGGTTGCCTCATGTCCAAGGCCCCTTGTGGGCCTGCTGGGTGTAGAAATTTTTAAGAGCATATGGGATCACAAACCGCTGACCACGCAGAAGAATTCCATCTGAGAAAGTTAATTCGTCCCAAAAATGTATTGCAATAAGCTTCATTTTCCTTTTCATCTGAACAAAGCCTTGATGAGACCATACCACCCCCTCAGAACTGAAGAGCAAGTCATATCTGATATGCCAAATGCAAAGAAATTCACGACCTTCACAGCTCCGCTCCGCCAGTTATTGCACAATGATGTTGAATGGTGTTGGTTGGACTGTCATAACAATGCTAAGGTAAGCCTTACCTCCTGATAAAACTACAGTTGTAGAGAAACGCGTAGAGGACTTGTAGGAATCAAATCTCTGCATCTCCCATAATTGTATGGAAGCACTTTACTATATTTCAATCTAGTGGACATTATTCCTGGCAAGTTTGTACGTTGGAAGAAAAGGCTGTCAGCTCGTTACCCTTGCTATTGGAGGAGGAGCTTTACATGCGAGGAGTCTTGAGACATCTATCCAGCCGTCGCTGAAGTCCCGACTAACATACTGTGGATATACCTCTCATCCTCAACCATGCTTGCCGGCTGGCGGGGGTGTTGAGAGCGGAAGACCCTATGAGTTTCTTAGAGCTACGGCGACACGCCGGGAGGCTCCATTCGGTATACCAAGCCTTGTACAGCCGCCTTCCTGTGAACCCTAGTGATGGGATTTTTTATCCTTATGTATCAGACCAATCGCATCTAAGTTGTGCTAAAAGACTGCTAAAGGAGAAACCTTTTTTCCATGCAATTACTGACGGAACAGCAGAGATTAGTCTGTGCATAGACTATAAATGCTCAAACCAATTTGGTACCCTCACTATTTGAATGACATTCAAGTGTTTTACACTCCAGCTGACTTGCCACAGGACATTTTATCGGTGCAGTTATATTGCCATACCTATTATATAGAAATATAAGCACTATACATCCTTTTGGAGTTTAATTAATGAATAGACTGCACTATAATATCGGAGCTCCGTTGCAGTCAAACCTATTGAGCTGCTTGATCAATAGCCTATAGAGAGGTATATATTTCTGGATGTGCAGAAAGTTTTATTGTATTTTCGAGTTTCAGCTATTTTTATTTGTTTTTTTCTTTTTTTTCTTTCCAACCCAAATAAAACAATATTAGATTCTTGAAGTGCTTCATTTTTCTTTTCACTATTACCTTTCAGGGGTTATCCCTCCCTAGAAGCTGCTGCAGAATTTTTATATTTATTGTATGTAATCTTTGTTTGGACTATTGAGATCTTATGCACTTTTAGGCTGCTAGCGCTCCACTACTTTTTCTTTATATTTCTTTGTTCAGATGCACAGGGTCAATGCAGATGCGTACAGAACCATCTTTCTTTACTGCAGCAACCATAGCTGACACCCATGGGGTGGGTTCTACCAATAGAGCAATGACACCTAATTTTGTCATGCGATCACCTCATCTTTCATGGCCAAAGGCACCCGTCTGGGGGCACACACTGTGGGAGGAACAGTCTCATCCAGACCCATGTGATATGTGACAGGGAGATTTGCAATAGTCTTACAATCAAACAGATCTGCAAATTTTCTTAGCTCTGGAACATCTTGTTGCAGGACATGCACATAAGCACTTAAAGATATTAACCCCAGTTTTATGCTGTCCAGAAGGCCTAACAAAAGTTTGACATTATTGTCCACAATGTGAAACTGTAATGAGGATTCAGTGGAGTGAATTGTGTCCACACCCATAGTCCTGATTACCTGGCCACCGTAAGCAATTAAATTCACTGTGTGAGAATGGTCAATAAGTGTCTTGGGGTTTGTACGCTGTAGAAGTTCACGTGACATAACATTGCATTTGGCGCCAGTGTCAATTTTTATTTTGATGGTGTTATTTGTCTCCTTATCAACAAAGGTGGTAAATATTTCACCCTTTTCTGCCCTGAGGTCAACACTTTCACAGTGGAGACTCATATTGGAGTTATTTTCTGGTGGTGCATCAACTGCATGGATATCATGGAGCATGCATGATATGGTTGTGTGTCATTAGCTTTAAGCTTGCACCAGCATGCAAAATGATTTAGTTTACCACAGGCATTGCAGCGTTTATTGAAAGCAGGGCATTTGTGACGTTCATAGGAATGGCGACCACCACAATTCACACAGCATGTTTGTTGCTGCTCATGTTGATCGAGGTCACAGATATCAGACTCTTTTTTCAACTCAATCACACTTTTGTGGGACTGCTCATGTAACATGCAAATATCTATAGCAGTGTCCAGTGTCAGTTCCTTCTCCCGCAGGAGATGTGCACAAGTGACATCATCACAAATCCCACACACAAGTATGTCCCTGATAAGTTCACTTGCTAATTCCCCATAGTCACATTTCTTTGCTAGAAATTTCAATCTGGCAGCATATGACTGTATGCTTTCAGAGGGGTTCTGCACAGCAGTGCTGAATGCATATCTGTCCATTATGACATTTTTCAATGGTAAGCATATCTCATCAAACTTCTGTATTAATGTGTCAGAATCTTCTGGATCTTCCCCTCTGAATAGACAAATGTGTCAGCTTTTGTACAGCTTCAGCTCCAGCTAAGTTGAGCAAAATGTATGCCTGTACCTTTTTTGACTTGTCTGAGAGTCCAGCACAACAGTAAACGCACCATTGTTTCTTGAATTTGAGCCATGAATCTTCGATGGCGTCATAAAAGACGAGTAGATCTATGCGGTGGAGACCTTGTGACATCACAGCCAATCTTCTGACACCATATAGAACTGTTTGAGTTCAGGAACAACACAAGGCTGGAGAACTGTGAAAATAGGTCTTTACTAGAGGATTACATGCTTAGAACTGAAATGGCTGCACAGTAATTTCTTGTGTAGTTGTTCACCCATGAATGGCAGTGATGTCACTTCTGCCAGCCACAATGCAAATACATCTACAAATACCATATTGATTTCAGGGGGAGTCAAGTTTATTGTGCATGCAGGGATATATCTTTCTTACTTACTGCACACAGATACTGACCAGCTTTACTATTGCAATGTTATTTAGACTTGGGCTGGGAAACACCACTTCTCAACTCTAATACTGATTGCAACAGATAAAATATGATTCCCATGCAATCAACATGGTTTTGCCCAAGAGTAACTTTCCTCTCTTATTTTCCATCTCTGAATCAGGTCCAACATCTCTAATGCAATCTTTTTTTTATTTTTTTTAAAAAGCTGATAATGCTCCATCTGCAAATTCTAGTTACCCCCCTAGATCTCTCATTTTCGGTTAAAAATGCTGCAGTAATCCCTACTTGACAAGCTGCCCAGGTGTTATTCTTTCCTTTGAATGTCACACACACAACTGTATCTAAAACCTATTACATACATTTAAAAAACATTTCCATAATACACATATATCGCAGCAAAATATCATTTGCAATGATTATTGCAATACTCTCTTTACTGGACTCCAAATCACCCCCTCAAACTATATTGCATGCAACAACTAGATTGATTTCCCTTGCAAAACACTCTTCTATAGCTGGTCCGCGCTGTCTCCAGATAAAATCCAGCTCATTTTCGATAATCCGTGCAAGATCTGTGACTCTCTTCTACATTTGATAACCTTCTTACCCCCGTTGTTGCTGCCTGATTGAGGTCAATGCCAGCATTCTGTTCCTAGATATGTTTCACTATTGGTTTCCACACTGGAAATTGGTGTTGCCATGTTGGAATCAGGCCCGGCGACAGGGGGGGACTAGGGGGACACTTGTGACGGGCCTCGTGGTTCAGAGGGGCCCCAGCGGCAGCTCACTGTCCTCAATGTGTTTTTGTGACCAGTGCCTGATATCACAGTTCCAGAGGCTCCGTTGTGGAGCCTCTGGCAGTGGCACACGCAGGGGAGAGGTTTTGGCTGCCCAGCACTCCCCCTTGCAGAACAATAAATAAATAAATAAAAAACGGAGCAGCAACAGAGAAGACTGAACCTCCGTCTGTGGCTACAGCTCCTTCACTGAGAGGAGCCTCTGACATCACAGGTCATGTGACTCCTGCAGTCACATGGTGTGAGGTGCTGGCCAGGCTGCAGGAGAGTCAGATGAAGGCAGCAGAAGTCAGGTAAAGTAGCTGTACAAAGTGATGTGTGTAAGGGGGAAAACATGTAATTAGCAGGGGATGTGTGAGGAGAGCTGGCATGTAGGGAGTGTGGGGAAAGCTGGCATGTAGGGCATGTGTGAGGAGAGCTGGCATGTAGGGGGTGTGTGAGGAAAGCTGGCATGTAGGGGGGGTGTGAGGAGAGTTGGCATGTAGGGTGTGTGAGGAGAGATGGTATGTAGGGTGTGTGAGGAGAGCTGGCATGTAGGGGTGTGAGTAAAGCTGGCATGTAGGGGGTTTGAGGAGAGCTGGCATGTAGGGGGTGTGTGTGGAAAGCTGGCATGTAGGGGGGGTGAGGAAAGCTGGCATGTACGGGGTGTTAGCAGAGCTGGCATGTACAGGGCGTGTAAGGAGAGCTGCCATGTAGGAGGTGGCATAAATATGAGAAAAGAGAAAATATAATTGTCAGGGGTTATATGCAAGTGTTGGTATGAAATGGTGCTGTGCCTTCTCCAGACTTTAAATATATTCCCATGTATTACAGGTGGAGTATATTAGGGGTCTGGAGGTGGCACACTATATAAGGTATATATGTATTATATTAAGGGTCTAAGGTGGCACATATAATGTATGTTGGGTATATTAGCATTTGGGCATGGCATATAGTATAGTTATATAGTGTGCCATTCCCAGACCCCTACTATACCCCATATATATTACCATATGTGCCATCCTTGATGACAGCATATATTAAAATCATTACAACAACATTTCTATTCGTTGGAAATACATTTATCCTTAATAACAACCATTGAGATC
>WWET01001274.1:374539-390848 GCA_011038615.1 Limnodynastes dumerilii | reverse complement strand
GGGGGGGTGGGGGCGAAAAAATTAAGTGTGACGGACCCCAAAATTTCTGTTGCCGGCCCTGGTTGGAATTGATCAGCTGAATCATTTTGACAAATTAGAGTGCAGGTAGGTCTCTTGATCATCAGCTTCCAATCAGTGAGCTGGATACTCTTTTTAAACCTACTTCACAGTCTCTACCTGGCTAAAACAACAAGAATACCTGTCTCTCTATTTCTTGTGTAAAGTTCTGTTTCACCATTCCTGCAAGATTTCTGTGTATGTTAATCTCTCAGCAAGACCCTGCATTTCACAGACTTGCTTCAGCACCTGTGCAATCCTTGCCTACTGCTCTCTGTGCATTTGACCTTTGAGTTCCTACATTACAGCCTGAACATCTGACCAGCAAGTGCACTATGGATAATAGCTGCATTACCTGCAACCTCATTAATCTATGACTACTGCAAATTGCTCTCTACTCTACCAAATCTGCAAACTACAAGTTCATTAACCAAGGCTGCCGACTCTCAGAATATCCAGGAGACTCCCGAAATTCGGGCAGTTCTCCCAGTATCCCTGGACAGCCAACAAATCTCCTGCAGGAGAGGCAGGAGGGGCTCTCATAATAGTAATCCCTAGGATGGGTGGGACTTAATGATGCTATTTTCATCATCAAGCCCCGCCCACTCCCTGAACATGAAAAAATTTGTGTTGAATTGCAGGGGTGACAAACTTCATGCGTTAAACATTAATCGAGTTAAAATGCAATGTTTCCTAGGCCAAGTCTAAATAACAGTTTAAAAGTAAAGCTGGTCCTTATGTGTGTGCAATAGGTAAAAGAAAACTATTTTTCCTGTATGCAAATAATAAATATAATTTGACTTCCCTGAAATTCAACAGGATTTTGCCAAAGTGTAAAATTTCCACCAGGTTTACTCTTATTTTCAAAGTCTGGGTAAGAACCAATGTGTTTGTGAGGGGGAGACATTGGGCCTGATCCAGCGTAACTGGAGAATGCGCCGGGCAGATGTTGCCTGGCGTAATCCATGGCTCTGGGAGGGCAGCTCCGTAACTATAGCATTGTTACGGAAGCTAGGCGGGGGAGGAGGGAGGTTAATTAGGAAGGAAGGGTTGGGTTTAGGAGGCTATGCTCCTGTGTGAGCGTAGTTACACACAGATACACCGGCTGAAGTTAGGGTAGCCTCCAGCCGGCGTAACTGTGTGTAACTACACTCACACAGTAGGAGTGACAGGGGGAGTGCACCAGAGCTACTCTGAACGTACTTATGGACAACGGCCCAGCGTAGCTCTGAATCAGGCCCATTAAGTGTACAGAAATATTTACATTTGGGAGATGGTGTATCCCCCAGTTTAGAAGCTATCATGAATTTGTATATTGTATGCACAATTAACGCGTAACTTCATAAATGCAGAGCGATAATTTTATTTGCAACTCTTGAAGGAAAAGACCTGGAAAAAATTAGTTAACAGGAAAAATGTAAGTGCTCGACATCAGCTGCTGCAAAGGTAGAATTAAATATACGTTTATTATATAATGTTGCAGATTAAGCCATATCTTACATATTGTATGACTTACCCAGGCATTTTAAAAGCACATAGGAGAAATTAATGGGTTCAGACATTCACAACCTCATTAATAAGTAAAATATTAATATTATAAAGAGAGGTTAGAAATGGTATTAATGTGGATATTTATTATGTAAATTATGTTATGTAAAAGTTAAAGGGCTTATGTTCAACTTATCAAGGTTTTTATTGTGAACACCCCGTTCAATGAACACACAGCACACGCATGCTCGATATGAGGTGATGAATGGAATTCTATAGAATTAGAGATGGATTGTGTTCTCTCCATGAAAGATAGTATATGTATCCATATATAGTTAAAAACAACATTGCATTCAGGTAGGTAACAAGCATTTTTCCAATTATAAATCCATTGGGATTTTTGCTCAGAGAATAAATGAGCAATACTGAAGAGTATAATTTGCTGTACTCTAGATCCTTAATATCTGGAATGTTGGAACTTGGTGGGGAAAAAGGGGATGATTTCTCCCCTAAATATGAAGGTGGTGTCAGCCAGAGGGAAGCAGAATGAATCTGGCCATCAGATTACTGATTTGTCTTATGACTTACTGCCAGTGTTTCTGCTATAGACTCACATTGTAATTACTTTGTAGGTATTACAGTCTGACAGATGCCTGATGAGTCTATATAACTGAAATGCTGGCAATGTAAAACTTAAGACCTGTTCAAGTAGTGCAGCCACACAGAGCGCTGGAGCAAAGTCTATGGCTCTGTCCATGGTGCAGGCAATGAGATTCCCAGCTACGTGATTCCGACTTTACTATAGCATCATGCTGCTGGGAGACGCTGTTTTAGAAGCTGTTATCCAAAGGAGGAACAGGTCACAATGTATATTACCCTTTAAGAACCATTAACTAAGGTGCACTCCCAAACCACTTTTGTTGTATTAAAATCTAAATCTTTATTTCATATTACATTTATAAATTCTTATGAATAAACACAAAATCTCTCATTTATAATGTAATAAAAGACATGTAACACAGTCCCACAAACATATATATTAAAAACAAAACTCCACTGTCCAAAGATATGCAGATATACTATAGTACTATATTGAAAGCAACATTGGCTATATCTGTCTCCTAGTCTAAAAAGCCCAATTTAACAAAAGAAACAAAAAGTACCACCTCATGGGGGGCAGCTATCTGACCCTACCTGATAATAGCCATGAGGTACAATTCCAAATATATGGATATCAAATTCATTTCATTCAGGAGACAGAGCGCAGCAGTGGAGCCATGCAAACACTCACACATGGTTTGCTAACAAGCTTTCTCAAGGAGTCAAAAGCTCTTTCAGAAGCTATGGAAGACAAGGAAAAAGGAGCCTATAAAAAATTGTAAGATTCAATAAGCTAACAAGTTGCATGGGGAGGACTTTTTCTTAGGATATGTAGAGCCCTATATGCCTTAAGCTTTATTAAGGCATATGTAGAACAGTGGTACTGAGAGAAAGGGAAGCTCAAAGCATCCATGAGCTGAAGATGACGTATCTGCACATGCAAATGCCATAGAAGAAGCTAACTGCGAAGATTTATATGGCTGTGAAAATAGACACAACTGTGTGTAATTTGGCTTGCATTTTCTTTAGATTACAAATTCCAGCGTAATTTTGTGTTTAATCAGGAGAACTTGTAAACAATTTTGGATTGATTAGTTGTACTAAGGATAGTTTGGTTTGTAGACCAAATTATTTGAGAACCAAAGTAAACAGGAGAAAGTAACAAGACTCATGAAGAGACATATATGAATATGTGTAAGACAATAAATCTGTAAATATTGCTAAGGGGATATTTAGACATATAGTTAAAAATGATTGACTGAATTTGGAACTCATTGTTTCCTACACACTTTGTAACACAAGGTATTTTAATTGCTGAGCAGTTAGATTATCTTCTTCATTTACACAATGATGCAGTTTAATTGCCTCCCATGATCTTCAGCCAATTATTCTACTTCAAAGAATTTAATGGGTCAGACGATTAATTGCTAATTGCTAAAGATTCTAGAGGTTTGTGGGCAAGAATTGCTCATTTAAAGGAAAGAACTCAAGAAGGATTTCCGTTTACCCTTGTGAGATTAATCTCTTGAGAGATCATATAAATTCTTTTTCAATAGCACAATTTTTCGAAAATGACAGAAAATCACCCATGTGGCCTAAGTATTCATTAAAAATGTAGTAAAGTAAAATTGAGTGGTACAGTCAATCATAGAGGTTAAGAAAGTGGCAAAGCCAAGATGAAAAAAGAGATGGATTATTTCAGAAATTTGGTAGAAAAGAGACCAGTGATAGAGCAAGAAAAAATGTTTTCACTGAAAAAAAAATGAAAGAGATGGTGAAAGATGTGATAGGGCTGGTCCAGAGTTTGTGCGCAGTGTACTAATATTGAAAATGTCTGTGCCTTATCCAAAATTCCAACAGTAGCAGCCCTGGATGGGTACGGTTACATGCACTGCTGCAAAAATGTAATTTTTTCGCAATACACATAGCCAACAGCTAATTGTCGGCTGTGTCTATTGCGAAAAGGATCCTATTCAGAAATTCACACCACAGACCCGCTGCAGGACCCAGCAGTTTCTAACGTTTCCAAAGCTCCCACAACTAGGCAGGTTAGTGCAGGCTAGTTAGGGTGAGGCTGCATGGAGGGAATGTATAGGAGAAGGTGAGACTTAAGCTGTAGGGAGGGGATGAAGGTTAGGCAGCAAGGAGTGGATGGATCGCATAAGGGAAGGTTAGGGTCAGACTGTGGGGAAGGGAGGCATTGGGTTAGGTTGTTGGGAGGGGATGTAGCATAGAAGGTGAAAGTTAGGTTCAGGATGTGGGGAAAGGAGAGTTAGGGTGATGGAAAGGGAGGGTTAGGGTGAATAAGAGTTGGGAAGAAAGTTTTGGTGCAGCTTTGCCCTCAGAAATATAGTGTCGAAAACGACCCGTTCAAAAAAGGGCTGTTGAGAGCAACAACATATACCCAGATGGGTAGTACTGAAAATGCAAATGGATGCATGGACAAATAGGTTGAGGTTTAATGTAACAACCTACACAAGTTTGCATATTTCAAAGTATCTTTAAAAATTTTTATATAATTAAAATGAATGTGTTGTTTAACTATAATAAATAAAAAAATATATTTTACATTATTATTGTTTATTATTATTATTATTATTATTATTATTATTATTATTATTATTACTTATTTCAAAAGCATCACAAAGGATCCACAGTGCTGTACAGATTTTACAGTATAATAATACTGAACCAAACACTTTTCAGCACTCCCTATATATGCTGCTACAGCTCCCCAAAAGGTCTAACAACCTGAACCCAACAACATCCAGCACTCAATGGAAATATATACAGTTGAAAAGCAGAGAATGTAACTGTTCTGACACTATGTAAACTTAACAGCGATTAATCAACAATACACTACTTTCTTAAATAGATTTTCCAAGTGCAATGCAATGGTGTGTTGGACAAGTAGATACACAACAATACCACAACAATAATTCCTATGACAAAAACAATCCAGTGTCAAAGAGTTTATCAGTTTCTTCTTTCCACAAAAATGTTTTTTTAATAAAGTATTTTTCAGATCGCCTCCATGTTGTATTTTCTTTTCAAAGGCTCTCTCAGTGGTACACAAGTAAGGGTAGAAACAGGGAAAAATAGAACACCCTTCATGTGACATACTTACATAAGGAAATGATCTCAAATAAGCAGTAGTGCACTCACATTAAGATAAAAGGAAAGATAATCAAGAGACCTCCTGCACCCCAAAAGATTGCTGCTGGTGTGACCACAACAGGGAAGGGGGGGACTTCTCCCCCTCTAGGTAGAGAGAAAAAAATGAACTCTATCCAATAACAATAAAAGTATAGTATAAGGGTTCCTACCTGCAAGAATATAAATATACTTTTAGACTTCTACACATAAAGAGATATTGTTCAATGCATCTACTATAGAATCCTAACATATAAAGAAAGAAGTTCCAAATTGATATCAATGATGTAATTTCATCAGTTTTAAAGATATAGTACATACATTTCCTTTCTTTCGCGTTTCTGTCCAGACAACAGTCAATCTAATTCACCTTTGGCCGAATTTATTCGTAATTTCTTTAATCCCTATCTTCTTGTTCCTTCCACCATTAGTAACATAAAGGAAACAAGAGCACAAAACAAGGGCTCTCATGCAGCCTGTTAAAATGTCTCACACAATATGATTGAATTTTCTGTTCACTTTTTGCCACTGGATTTGTTTTGACATAGCAATCAGTAAGGTGGTATTGTTGTATACTTACCTGTCCTATACACCACTGCATTCTTCTCAGCAATCTGTTTAGGAAGGCATGGTATTGTTGATTAATCACTGTTAAGTTTACATAGCACTAGAACAGTTACCCTCTCAGCTTTTCAACAGATTTCACAGTATAAATAAAGCGATTACCAAAGTGATACAGGTTATGATAAAAGTGTTTAGGTCACCGCCTCCAACTGCCCATTTTCTACCAGGCTACACAGAATAGCCTGGGAAATTGATTGCTGGTGCCTCTGAAATTAGGATATACCTTTGTTTCATATTTAATCCAGAGTGATATTTAAAACAATGTTCCTATTGAAATAACTCTTGCCTTCGAATAATAATAAAAAAAAAAAATACAAAACAAAACACTAACATATCAAAATCTGCAATATGAAATATACACAATATAAAAATATATGTTCAAGACAAAAAATGTTCCATTGTCACTGATTGATCTGCCAGCTTAGATAAAGCATTTAAACACATTTCAAACATTAATCTCTGAATCCAAAAGTCAAAATACCTTTCCTTACTGTCAGGCACAAAAATAATTCTCCAGCTGCAATGAGAAAGAGCTCCATGCATAGAAACCATTCTGAAAATGCCTAGGGCTTTCTTTGCAAAATAATGGTGAAATACTGTGAATTTGTGGTATTATTCCAGCCAGTTGCACTAGTTTCTTTTCCATTTATACTGAAAGCAAGCTATGTACCTTATTATATTATTTAAACAATAATAAAAAATAAATAATGCTTTATTTATAGCAAATTGTTCACTCTGAGCAGCGTATTCATTTGCCACTAATGCCAGCTGACTAGTGCTGCACCAAAAGACAAGATTAAGGGGTCAGTTTAATAAAGGTTTAGTACATTGTTATACTTTAGGTTAAATATAAATAAATAAACAAATCAATCAATCAATAAAATACAGCTCATGTGTTATTTAACGAAGTGACCATGGCAGAGACACCAAAGATTACAGCTCAGTTTTTTTTTTTAACTTTAAAACACCCTCTACCTCAGACAGTTGTGTCCAGTTAAACCTTTCCCAAAAACAGGGAAAAGTGTGCCATATATGGCATGAAATTGCATGCATGGTGGACCCACTTGCTTGGGAAAGATCAGACAATGGAGTTAACATAAACCATTCAATGTCCTACATAGAGAGTGTATGACTCATACTGTGAATTGAATAGGTGATGTCAGCTCCATTGTCTGATCTCTGCAGGAAGCTGGCAGCTGCTAAAATAGTAAGTAAACAAAGTAATTAATTATTTACTAATGGGCTACAATCTAGCATCCCCACCATGTCACAAAAGAACCATCATATCTGGGAAAGCTATATCTGGACCCAACTGTATTTCTCAACGGGGAAACTGAAAGCAAATGCTAATACAAAGCTCTGGAAAAAAAATGCTTTGTTTTGGATTTAATTTAATTTGTTTTTGTCTTGCTAATTCTGTGTAGGCATTGGCTCAATAACCAAGTTTTCCCCGTTTCCTAAATTTACTAAATCTCTGGGAGGTAATCAAACTGTTAAACACTGCTTTTATGTGTGTAATGCTTTGTACTCACATTTCCAGAGCAGGTCAGGTAGCACAGAGAAATACTCAGTCAACAGTCACAGTTGTCCAGAAGATATGTAATCACACCAGGATCTTTATTTATCGGTCCGCTGCTTCCCTTCGATATAGGCGTATTCTGTAGCCATCTGTAACACTATAAACAAAGATATAAAGCAAGGGAGCGCCTCTAAAGATATTTAATAATAACAATAAAATTGGTGAAAACTTGTACCGGAAGGACAATGTTTCAAAGCATATCACATAATAAGTGTAAATTGCCACAGTTTTTCACTATTCCTGTAGATTAACTAGCATCCCAGAACATCTCTGATGGAATAACCATGAGGTGTAGGCAAATGTGGACAGAATTGAAAAGATACCGTTGCTGCTCCTATGTGTTTTGTCACTAAGGACTTTGTCAGGGAGTTGCAACAGGATGGTTTAAAGGTCTATTTAAATGGTTTGCTTAATTGGATAATATCAAAATGGAAAATAAATATCCTTACACAAATTTACTTATTGGAACCTTTCTAATTAAGGTAACTGATTAAGTGGAAGTACTATCGTACATATTTAAATAATAGAATGTTTACCGACAGGGATAGTGCTGATTAGGTATAAAAATTCTAGATGCTAACTCTTATAAACCATGATAGGCATAAGAATTTATCTTTATTTACTGGTGGCCATTATATTTATGTCAATAAAAAACACTCAGGTAAAGAGTGAATAAGCCTGTACAAAGCGTTACCAGTACTAACTGTTATTGCCCAGCGCAACATTGTTTACATGTTGCTATAGTTTTCAAGCTGACCATTAGTTCTACAGTTTGCATGGATTACTCACATCAGAGGATTTTACATTAAGCAAGAGGAGTTAGTCAAAGGCATCCTCCTGCCCCGAGACAGTATTGAGCTTAAGGTTACACATAAGGGAGTGGCTAGATACTTCAGCCATCTCTACATCAAAATGATATACCAATAATATAGCAATCAACAACAATACAAATGATTACATATCATTTAAAACCATTAAATAAATCCATCATTAAATATTTTGAAACAACAATATAAGCACAATATATAAAGCAATTTAAAAAACAGACATTGGTCAACTAAAAATGATGGAAACATAAAAATAAATGAGTTAGAAATAATAAAATGTATAATTTATAACATTTGTAAACTACCATTGGACCCTGGAAGGTTAAAAACTCTAAACATAAACAAGCCTACTATAATAAAATGTTTAAAACAATATGGTCTCATGACCAATCAGCGATACACACATACATGATATATATCTCATAGATGCAACAACTAGGTATCTTTTATACCGAAACACAACCGTTCTACGATGAGGAAAAAACACCACCTGGCAAAACAACCTCACGTCATCTGGCATTATGGTATTACAGAAGGGCAATATGTATAGTTCAGTGGTCATTGTGTGTTATGTACTTGTAAATGGTAAGTATAAATCTTATAAACACTATCAATTGGATTATCAGTAGATTTAAACAATTAAACCACAGTGTAAGAGAAATAACAAGGATTGTACAGAAGTAACTAACTCTAAATGTGGGCAAAAAAATTAAACCTAAATGTGGGTTAAAAAAATGGACAGTGGACCTAGTAGGTAAAGTGAATAAATAAATAAATAAATAAATAAATAAATGAATGAAAAGTGAAATGAAAACCTAAAATACTTGGAACAATACTAGAAGTATTTATAAATATAATTTGGACATGAAAAAAATAATTTTAAGTAGAGTTAAAATATGGACACAAGAAGGCTGATTAAGAACAGGGGGATGAGTATCAAAAAAAAATATTTTTTTTTTTACACAGGAAAGGAGTAATGCCATTGCCTTCATTTAGTCTTCATTTAGACTCAAGGGGCCTGATCCAGACTAACGCCCACAGATGTTGCCCAGCGTAATTAGGGAAATACGATTGGGCATCTCTAACTGTTGCGTAGTTACAGCAACGGGGGTGTTCCTCGCCGTAACTACGTAACCGTTACGGAAGGAAGGCGGAGAAAGGTAAGTAAATGAGGGAGGGAGGTCAGGTTAGGCCAGTTATGACCATGTGGCCGGCATAATTACCTACTGTTACGCCGGCTGAAGTTAAGGTAGCCTTCATCCGGCGTAACAGTGGGTAATTATGCCGGCCACAGGGGGAGTGTTGGGGGAGTGCTCCAGAGGTACGCTGGCTGTACTTACGGCCAGCGTAGCTCTGGATCATGCCCAAAGTGTCTAATTTTTTAATCCAAAAAGACTCCCTTTCTGCTAGTTTGGCTTGGTAACTATAGCAACATGTAAGCAATGTGGTGCTGGGCAGTGGCAGTTAGTGCTGGTAATGCTTTGTACAGGCTTATTTCACTCTTTACCTGAGCATTTTTTTTTACATAGATATAATGGCCACCAGTAAATAAAGATAAATTCTTATGCCTATCTTAGTTTGTCAGTAAACATTTAATTGTTTAAATATGTACGATAGTACTTCCACTCAATCAGTTGCCTTATTCAGCTGTAATTATAAAGGTTCCAATAAGTAAATTTGTGTAGGGATATGTATTTTCCGGTTTCATATTATCCAATTAAGTAAACCATTTAAATAAACCTTTAGACCATCCTGTCGCAACTCTCTGACAAAGTCCTTAGTGACAAAATGTGTATGAGCAGCGTTTTCTCTCTCTCTCACTCTCTCTCTCTCCCCCTCTCTCCTCTCTCATCTCTCTCTCATAAAATACATTTGAAAAATGTAACTTGTGCAGGTTATGTATTTGCCTATTGATAGCCTTGTATTTGCCTATTCATATTTCTTTGCAGGTTTCAAATGTGTTCTCATTCCCTGGACTACCTATCCAGATTTACGCCTTACAGAGCTCTTCAGTTTTGCTGTGTTGTATGTGCATCTGTTAAGCCAAAACTCTGGATCAGGTGCACAGTGTTTTAAGAAGACTTTGTTTTGCTATGTCATGATTTTCATTGCGAGATTAATTGTTACAATTGTAGATATATTCCTAGACATAATTATGCACAATTAAGAAAATAGTCTTCATAATTGAAAGTGTAAAAAAAGACATATATTTCCATTTTTTTTAATGGTATTGCTATGTCACATTTTGATTAAAAAAACGAATATACTGCTGAAACGGACTTACAATGATTTTGTTCTTTGCCTGAATTAATCATTATAGTTTTTGAGTCACATTACATATTTATAAGTGCAATGCTGATGCCATGCTATTCTGCTCTGTGATGCATGAACAATTACTTGAGACGCCTTACTGCTTATGGATAATTTATTGTAATGTGATATCACATATAATGATGCAATGAATGCAGTATATATATATATATATATATATATATATGCACAATGCTTATTTTGTTTGTTTGTATTGTTATTCACAAGAAAGGCAGCCATTTTGTGCCAATGACCAATCTTCAGTCTATTACCCTGCCTTTTGTAAGATAAGGGTGAATTCTAATTTTGAGCCCAATACATGCATTGCCTCCTGGTGCAAAAGAGAATCGGAGGTATGAAAAGTCAGGACGGGAGGCGTGGCTTCTGAAGATATATTTTACAGGAAGTAAACCTGAGATTTTTTATTATTTTTTAGTTTAGTTTCCATCTTATGAAGGCAAGCTACTTTTATATTACCAAGGTATACAAAGTTCATCTCTCAAAAGATTTCTAATATAAACATAAAATAAAAGTATTCTGAAGATATATTTTACAGGAAGTAAACCTGAGATTTTTTATTATTTTTTTATTTAGTTTCCATCTTATGAAGGCAAGCTACTTTTATATTACCAAGGTATACAAAGTTCATCTCTCAAAAGATTTCTAATATAAAATACACATAAAATAGAAAGTTCTTTAAGACAAAATAGGCAATTAGGATTACTTGAAAACATAGATGAAATCACTTACTCCCCTAGTTTGTCTAAATACAAAGTTAAATAATTCAACAAATGAAAACTATTGTTTTAGGAAATATTAATATAATCTAAAATCCTCATTATGCATTTAGATCAGTACCACCTCTAAGGCATTTTAACCAGGGCCCTTGCCCCGAGTCTTGCATCCTGGGGGCCCCTCCAGCTACAGTTTCAGACCGCTATTTCTAATCATAAGTAGCCTGTCAGCACATGTGTGTGTTTTTATGCACATGAGCACAGTTGCGACCAACCTGTGCATGTACCGGAGGGAGGAAGTGTGTATGGGGATCCCGAGAAGGCTTCTTACTGCTGATGAGCAGCCCTGGACCCAATATAAGTGAAAGTGTAGTGTTAAAGGACCAGATAAAGACTTCTGAAAAGGCATTTTCTTATCACTAGCATTGAAAAATACCTCCATTTGCGAATGTGTGTGTACAGGCTACACAATCTACTTACGGATATTGATGCGCAAGATCTAGTTAAATTTAATTATTAGAGATTTAGTAATACAATACGTTTCTAATTTTAGATCAATAAGAAGAGAGATAGAATATAGAAATAGGAGAGATAAAGAATATAGAAATAGAAGAGATAGGAGGGATCTATCAGTAGAAAAAAGAATAGAACGGAGAAGAAGTAGAGAACATCAAGAGAGGATTAAGTATAACAATAGAAGAGAATTGCCCCATCGTCAAAACATAGAGGTTATGAGAACAATAGATGAAATGAAAGACCAAATTACCCAAGGCATGATGACAGAGTACACCATCATTTTTTAGGGTGAGGCCCCTAAAAATGGAAAAAAAGAGGGGCAAAAGGGGTGGAATGAGAAAAAATAGAAAAACAGTAGATACGAAAAAAAAAAAATTAAGGGAGAAAGAAAAAAGAAACATGAGTCAATTAGAAAGAAAAATGGTAAAAATCTTTAATCTTAGTGATTATGTGTTAAAAGAAGGGGAGGAAAGAATTTTAGGAAAAGTATTAAAATTTGCTTCAATCTATTCATTGACCTTCAAAAATTAATTCACAAGCTAATCCTGAAAAGGTTTATTAGACTACAAAAAAGAAGGAAACCATGGATAATAAAATAGAGGGGACAGATAATGAGAGAAGGGAGGGAGATAGGGTTTTTAAAAAGGGTTAAAAATTTTCCCACAACATCTAAAAGGTAACTGAATTGGTACTTTTAGAGAACTTATGAAAAAAAGATTTTAAGAATAATGAGAAATGGAAAGAAAAGAATAATGGACCGGATCCAGATTTAATACCATCAGGTGATTTACGCACACAAGGTGCATAAATCACCTGACTTAACTGGAGGGCGCATGTGCCCTCCAGACGTTACGCTAGGATTACTATAGTAACTAAAGTACTAAGTAACTTTGTTCTGTCCGAGACCATTTCCAAGGAAATGGGCTGTGCTTCCCTTCCGCCCGCTAAAGCAGGCGGGGGGAAGCATGTAAAGTGTACAGTGTGGGAGGGGGCTCCCACACTGTAGCGGATCAGCGTTCGTACGGACCGCTGATCCGCACGCTGCATTTAAGGCAGGCTTATTGCAGCATAAGCTGCCATAAAGCCCGCACGACAGAGGAGAGTGACGGGGGTGTGCACTCCCCTCTGTCTCGCGTAATTTCAGACCCCCGCGCGCAAAGAAAGCGGGAGTCTGGATCAGGCCCAATGTCTCCAAAAAAAGAGAGAGAAGCTTTAAAAACCTTAAAGAACAATGAAGACATTATAATCAAACCTAGGGAGGTAGCATAGTAATACAAAATAAAAAGGATTATGGTGAGACTTACTATTCATTATTACAAGAGGAAGGCACTTATAGTAAACTTAAAGGAAATCCGATAAATTTAGTTAGGCAGAAGTTGAAAATTTTTGTTGATCGATACCATCAGAAGAAAGTCATCACAAAAGAAGAAAAATATTTTTTGGTACCTGAAAATCCAAATATTCTGGTGTTTTACACCTTACCAAAAGTCCACAAAGATATCAGAAATGATAGATTATTTTTTACAGCCCCTGATGAGCAAAATTCGATCTTATCTCAAAGACACAGGCCATATTTTAAGAATATTGGACCAGATACAGATAGAAGGAAGAGTATATATGGTAACAGCGACTTTAGTTCACTGTATACTATAATCCAACACTAAAGAGGAATTGAAGCAGTGAAGTGGATGCTGGAGAGATCCGAAGTACCAGATGAGAATCAGAATGTTATTATAGACAGTGTCAGTTTGATAATGCACAATAATTACTTCTGGTTCTATGGGAATTATTACCAAAAGAACATGGGCACGGCCATGGGGACAACATTTGCGCCCCCTTATGCATTTGTCTTTATGGCCTGCTGGGAAGAAAAGTACGTGTATATCCATCCAGATGCTTAGGACCATCTAACACTGTATCAGAGATATATATAGACAACGTAATCTTCTTCTGGAAGGGGAATCTACTGTCTCTGAAGAATTTTACTTTCAATATTAGTGAAGAGAAAGTGTTTTTTCTGGATTTATCAATAACAAATAAAGAAGGAATTATGGAAACTAAAGTAGACAGGAAACCCACAGATACTAATTCTCTAATCCCAAAGGACAGTAACCACCATCTAATGTGGCTCAATACAGTCCCTAAAACCCAACTAGTAAGGATTAGAAGAAATTGCACCAATGAGGTAGAATATCAAGTGCGAGGAATAGCTTTGATTGAACAATTTCAGAGAAAAGGATATGACAGGTCTGAGACTGAAAAAACCTTTGTGGAAGTAGGAAAGAGAAGAAGGAAAGATTTGATTTGATTAAAGAAAAGAAAAGAAAAAGAATAATTTTTCAGAAAGAATCCTGTTTATTACTCAATTTAACAATCAGTATAAAGTCATTGAAAAAATTATTAACAATTATTGGGATTTATTAAAAAAACGACAGGGAACTGGAGGGTTTTATTCAGGATAAACCACGGTTTCTATATAGAAGAGCAGGAAATTTGAAGAACACAATAGTCAGAAGCATCACCTCCCAACCACAGATAAGCCAAAAAATCAACAGCCAGGGGTTCCATAGATGTGGGAATTGCATGGTGTGCAAAGTGGTAAAAATGAAAGACAGAAAAATAACAGAGTTCGAGGCTACTGGGTCAGGAAAATTGAGAAGATTAAAGATTTTATCACATGCAATACCAGAAACTGTATTGAATGCGAGTGCTTACTCCAGTACCTCAAGAACCTCAAGAAGAACCTCAAGAAGATTGAATGCGAGTGCTCACTCTAGTACTTCAAGAACCTCAAGAAGAACCTCAAGAAGATTGAGGGAATGCTGGAGTGAGCACTTGAGAAACATTAAGAAGGGGGAAGTTAAACATCCCCATTCTAATCATTTTAAGGAAACCCAGGGATGTAGGATTGAGGCCATAAAAAGAGTTTAGGAATATGCAAGATAGAGGGACCTTGGAGAAATGGGGATGCAAAAGGTACACTAGCAAAAAAAGAAATGGAAGTCATTTTTAATTTGAACAAATCAGCACCAGGTGGATTAAACAATATGTTTGAACTTAAATGGTTTGTGGAGTAAGAATCTGGATTTATCACATGTCAAGTTTAAGGATTTATGGAGGTTAAATCAATTTTGTCACATAATAGTTTCAAAGATTATGAACATACAATGAGAATTTAATATTATCACTTCAATATTTCGCGTTAAGATTTGTTTAAGTTTTTCATATAAGGTTTTTTTGATTAAAGATGAGGAAGCTTAGGACCCTGAGGAGTTGATCTCTTTTGAGGCTCCATCTGATTAAGTAAGATAAATAACTGTCACTGTTTTCCACTAAGAATCTTCAGGATTTTTTTTTATTTGAACACGTAGGGATTTAGGACCTTGAGGAGTTGGTTTCTTTCTAGGTTCCCATTATCTGGCATTTATACAGAAGGGTTTATTGGATTGTTTTTCTGTTTATAATCCTTTGAAGAAACAAAAAGAAGTTAGATATCTTTGAGAGTCTTTACTTATGGGGATCGGTAAATGTGGTTTTGGGATAGGATGGAGAGGTTTATTCATCGGAATTACGAATTATATTTATGAAAATCCAGGGAAATCTGTTGTTTTTCAAGTGTTGGACAAAAGGACTATAATATCTTCTGTTGTCATGTGGAAGAAATGTATTAAGAGGAACTTTGTGAGAGTAGAAAGAACCATATGCAAATTAGATAAATGAAAGAGGGTGAGCTGTTGTACACGTTCGAGACAAAGATACTTTTTGATATAAATATTGATGTTCTGTTGAGAGTACACATATCGGGGTAGATCCAGAACTACGTTTGCAATACGTTTACTCGCGTAGCGTATTTAAGCATGCGTGCCTTCTATACACTCCCCTTGTCACACCCCTTGAATGTACGTATTTTGTAAAAGACACACTTTCAAAACCCTACCTTAACTTTTGCCCACATAACCGATGTGATCTGCACATGTACGTATGGGCAACACGTATTTACGCAGCTAAGCACGCCCATACTGTACACTTTAAATACAAGCTCCCCTACATAACGTATTTCAAACGTATTTTTGTGAAACATAAAATTGGCACGCCCACACGTAAGTATTTACGTGACACATACGTAAATGGCCCATATGTTCACATTTACGCTACGTTACGGTGCGTATTTTTATGGTGCGCATGCGCAGTACTTACTAAAAGGCGATTTTACGTCTCTGCCACGCGTAAATTCACTCACAAGCGTTGTTCTGGATCTGGGCCATTGGCTGGATAATATTTATACAAGCACAATGTAAGAATACAATTTGAGAAGTTTTTAAGAGTAAAGAAAACCGGAACCTAATTGAATCTGATGACGTGAGATGCAGATTTAAGAAGGACCAATAGAGTCTCCTGAGGATCGTACATTGAAAAAGAGC
>WWET01001274.1:357639-372468 GCA_011038615.1 Limnodynastes dumerilii | reverse complement strand
ATATATTTTTTTTTTACTAGTGACCATTATTTATAATTTTTTCATTCATTTCTCCAGTTTAACATATTTTACATACTTTAATGGTGGACTTTTCCTGTATATTAAATTCTTCTATCATAAAACTCTCCTGCTGTTCGAAGTTATTTGTAATGGTAATAAAACAATTTATGATAACCCAAAAGGTTTTCTTCTAACTATACTTTATCAACTCTTATTATTATTTGATATATTATTCAGATAATTTCAGCAGTTGTAGTGTATATACAACTTAATGATTTTCGTTGTTTATAAATGATGTTTTATATTTTATATTATATTTATTATAAACAGTTTTTCTTTCTAAAGGGATAATTTAGTGTTCAAACACTAAAACCTTTAAATTTTCTTTCAGTTTCTTTAATGTGTTTGGGGGTTGTAGTTTGGTTAAAAGGTGGACATTTAGCAAAGTAGAATTTGTTCAAAATAGTTATATTTGAAAGAATTTGAAGGTGGTTTAAAAAAAAAAAAAATCATCATCCTGAATATTTTTATAACATGAATACAGAATTTCAGAATTCAGGAAAATTAGCACAAATTAGCAAAACAAAATAGAAGATATAATGCCTTTGGCACATATCTCTCTAACACCACTATGGCTGAAATTATAGTGGTGATAGAGATGTAACTTGAAGAACTGAAATATATATTTGTAATACTATGGGTACAAATTTTTGGAGGAGATGGGAGAAACAGCTCCATCAGAATTCAGGTCAATTGAGGCAATATACATTTATTTATAGGCAGTATTTTCCTCTGAGCTCCCCCTAATTACAAAGGAAAAGTCATTTTTTTAAAATGGATTTTGTTAATTAGGTAAGAATTAATTTGGCGTTTATGGCATGATGATACAATGTTCAAACTGTGCTACACATATCTACATGTACTTTTCCTACCCTTATATATTTTTATACTTCATATTATGTAAAATGAAATTTAATAAAACATTTTTTACTTGATATATTTCATTTTAGGACTTTTCTCCAAAGATGTGATTATACCTTTTTAAGTTGTGAATGCAGCTTGTATTAGCACTGCTCTTGCACAATAAGCACAAAAATGTGGTTGAAAAGTAGCTGATGAATCTGTGTTCACTTCTATGTGCTCTGCACTAGTGGAACAGGCTATTGAAATTTAGTCAATTTAGTGCTGCTGTGAGCAAGGTTTGCCATTAGGTCAGGAAATGGGGGGAGCCAGAACTATTGTCCTGGGCCCGGAGACAGATGGTGCCTGACAATGCTTACCTTTTCACTGCAGCAGGTATCGGTGGTATGCCAATGCAAAGGGTAGGATTACCCTAAGCACTTACATATGATCTACCATTCTGTACACGAACCTTCCGCAAGTAGAAACTTAGGTTCAGAGTTCTGGATTGTTATTAATTTGAACAGGTCTTAAACTGTACTGGTGTCTATAGCAAATGAGAATTGATGTTCTTTTCAAAATCATAACACTCCTTGGGCCAGTTTTACTAAACTGCGGGTTTGGAAAAGTGGAGATGTTGTCCATAGAAACCAATCAGATTCTAGCTGACATTCTCTAGTATGTAATAGGAAAGTGAGAGCAAGAATCTGATTTGTTGCTATGGGCAACATCTCCACTTTTCCAAACCGGCAGCTTAGTAAATTTTACAATTGATGCTACATACATTTGTGTAATGTTTTTAAGATAATTATTTTAGACACCAAGTCACCCTTCTGTTTATATTGGTTTGTTAGTGTATTTTCCTATTGTAATTAAAAGCCAATTACTTATTTTTGGACCTCCAATAAGGAGCAAATGTGAATTTTATATGTGTTGTTTTCTTCAAATAATAATTAAACTTTATTTTGAAAAATAATTATTATTAACCTCCAGAACTCTCCTGGTTGGCTAGTTATGTGTAGACCAGGTAGAGATTAAGATTTTTGAATTGTTATCTGGATAAAATTTCATTCAACTACCTTTATGTAATATTAATTTAACTGTATTCCCAGTTGTTATTACTCTTTAGAAATGTTACTAATGTTTCATGGTAGGCCAAATATGAGGCTCAATATAACACCCTGTAATAGAAAGGTTCTAAAATTTGCAGGGCTGCATTGCTTACAATTATAGAATAATCTGTGTTAGTTTAAGGTGCTCTAGATATGATTTATTAATTAATTTATAATTACTACTCATTTTTCGTTTATAGCAGATAGTAAGTTTGAGTCACCTAAAAATCTCTCTACTGCTACATCCCTCTCTAACCAAATCTCCATTCATGCTCCTTCTCACCATCTCCAATCATTCAACAATTTTTACCTCATCTTCCATAAGGTTACTACGTGTCATTTCCACATTTCTATCACATTTTTAACATTTCTCCCATCCTTCTCTAGAATGGGCTCCATGGTTCCATTAGGCTGCCCTTGTCCACATCCAATTTTGACCCGATCGCTTATTATTCACAATCTTGTTTATCTTTCCCTTCAGTTTTTTAGTCCCTCACCCTGACTTCCCACTTAGTGTTGGATGCCTCTTGTCTTTAGTCTATAAGCTCCTGTAAGCAGGGTCTTCTAATCCTTGTGTCCTCCTCCTCTTTCTTCTTCTTCTCCTCCTCCTCTTCCTGTAATCCTCTTTTTCCTTGATTTTACATCTCCATCACTGACTCTTCAACCACAACCCTGGGCACTGGGTTAGCTTACAATTGTACACTTCCAACCTCTCCTCCTTCCCTTTCTTTGTTTTTAAGAACTCTTAAATTCTCTTTTTCCACTTTACCTTGTGAACCTGGTCTCAGTTGTATTTTATTTGGACTTTGATTACATTTTTTATTACTGCGCTATATGTTGTGTTTTGTTTCATCCTATGCTCTCTGTACAGCATTGTGTAACCTTTATGACTCCATATATAAAAATAATGATGATAATAAATTATTATAAATATAGTAATCATCATCATCATCATCATTTTCTTAAAGTGTAGCTAATTTACGTAATGGTAATTTATAACAAAAACATTAATAAAATAATGCAAACAGTTTGATTAATATTGGAATATTATACAGAATAAGAAAATATATACAGATGAATCCAAGCCCTATACAATGGTGCCAACATAACTTAAACATAATTAGGTTTAACATGTAAAACTATTAACAATGGTGCATCTTAATTTTAATTTAATGTATGTAACATGCAATGCAAATATACAGTGAAGTCAGTACCCACAATTGGGAATGCACTTATATATTTTCATCTACAGACAAAAACATCTAAATTATTCCTATAATTTGGAATTAAACCAAATTTCTTGCACAAGATTTTGTAATGCAGTACATTTTTTGTTTTACACATTTTCGAGAATAAGTGTTAGAGAGTTTTTGGGAAAACCACTTTGGAAAATACAAGTCCATTCATTAGTTGATACAAAATATCTATACAATATGTGGTGCAATAATATTTCTGTAAAAGAGATGTGGTTATATATAAAGTTATTGTTTCAATGGAGTGCATGGGAATGGTTCACTGAAAAAAATCTTTAAACTGTAAACAAACATTGTAAAGTTTAGTCAGTCCTTCAGAGACAAGTTAATCAGTTGGTCAGAGAAATTATTTGAATGCAAGTCCTGCAGCAAACTTACAATACTGAAGAATTCCCTGTATAATCCCAAACTTCTATGAAAGTTCAGGTGGCTAATGGGGTAATCCATGTATTATGGGTGAATATATTTTAGTTCCTGGATTTTGTATGACCAGGTAAATATCAGTATTAAAGATCAATGAGTTAGGTGCTCAGAATATTATTGCAGTAATTTCCTCAAACAGAATTCTCTGCTGGGAACTGGGTGAAAAACCTACACAGAGTCCACCTCTGAGCTTTAGTACAGTTTAAGGCTGTAGCAGAATAAGGAAGACACCATTGCCATGAATACTCTTTGTCTGTTGAACTGTGAAATCTATTAGTGCTAACAAGCTTTCTTTTTAATGAATGAGTTTCAGGTCTTCCACTGGGGAGAGAACATGAATTGCAGGTTTTGACACTACAGAAGCTCTGTATGAAATACATTTGCTATTAGTGTCTGCTATGTACAAATTATTTATGTATTTCTTTTTATTTACTGTAATTTTCTATAAAGATGCTGGGTGTTTGCAATATTCAGGATGGCAAAAGTTAGGAAACTCGTATTCAAATAATTATTTACATAAATGGCACATCTGCATATAGGATGCAAGTATGGAAGTAAATACATAAATAAATACATACATATATACATACATGCATATATTCATACATACATATATTCATACATACATATATTCATACATACATATATTCATACATACATATATTTATATATACATACATTCATACATACATATATACATATATATATATATATATATACATACATACATACATACATACATATATACATACATACATACATACATACATACATACATACATACATACATTTATACATACATATATTCATACATACATACATACATACATACATACATACATACATACCTGCATAAATACTTACAAATCTGTCTATCAGAAGCAAAATAGGCTATATTTTAGTGTGGAACCTGATTAGCAAGTAAATTATCTACAGGAACCCTGGTTCAAGATGATGATAAATTCCCCATTTGCCTATACTCTAAAACAGTATGGCTTTTATTATTAGGTTACAATAGATCAAGATTTATGCTCACACTAATGTCAGTCTCATTTCCATTTATATTAAACTAGTATTTGTTTAAAAATGAAGCACACAAATGAACGAAAACTTTCCAAATCTCTGTTTGTTCAGCTTGTAACATGCACAATAGCAAATTCAATCTTGTTAAGAGGCTCATTCTTCTATTGTGTTATACAGCTGAATTGCAAGAAAGTTCAATTGAGTTTGCATTATGTACTGAAAAGAACATTTTAGTAGGTGGAAGAGGTTGTCCTTTTTGGTTAGATAAGCTTGTGTTAATATCAAAGAGTAAAAACATCTTTTTCCCCTTTCATTCAAATCATTAAGGATCATTTTTTAAAATCCCAATACATGTATCAGAATTACACTGGGCCGCTTCCAGAATGAATACTGACAGCTGTCAGGCTTGGCTGCATTCTGCACGTTACCCTTCCGCATGTGAAACCTTAAGGTAGGGTTCTGCGTTCGGAAAGGACAGTACATGTGAGGGGAGTACAGGGGTAGTGCACTCCTATTGCACTATGACCGGTATAGTAGGACCGGTAAATACATATGCTGGCATTCAATGTAATTTGATCTAAATTTTAGATCCGGCCAAATTGTGCCATTCTTGGAATTTTATTATTGTTATTATTCTTTTGTTTCTGCATCTGGGATGAGCACCCATTGTTTAATTTTTTTCAATCTTATTTTGCGCACAATACATTTCTATTTCTAGTGCTAAACATGTAAGGTATACATAAAAATCTCCATTTATCTATTAATCAAAATACACAACAATTTCATACTGAGCATCCACTTACCATTCAACACTTACAAAGCAATACCTTAAATTCCAGTAACTGCTTTATCACCTTTAAAAAGAAAGAAAATAAAGCAGTATCTTAATTTCTTTTGAGATCTACATGTATGGGATTGCAAAGCCATCTGGTCTTAGAACAATGTAAAATATCCAGAGTGCAGATCTAGACCCACACATGCATTACGCGCATGCGTGGGTCTATGAGTATGAACGTGTAGCGGGGAGTGCCCACCCCCTGCACTTACGTGTCCAGATTCCTACCTTAAATATTATGACTAGGTCTGCAGCCTTATGATTGCAGAGGTAGTCATAACTGGACTTCCCCTGCCCCGAAACCTAATTTACATGACTATCTCCGCCTCTATGGCGGAGATACGGCCATCGTAAAATATGGGTCTGCCCCTTTTGAATACCGGTTGGCATACGTAACAAAGTTACATACGCCTGCTGGTACGCATGCATAAGAACTACATGCGCATTCACACAAGTAAGATGACAGGGGAATTACGCACACGGTATGCATAATTCCCCTGAAGTCCGTACTTGTGGATCTACCCCCAGATCCTAAACTTCGTGCAGATACTGTACTTTAGCCTCTGCAGCGGAATAGGGCACTCCCCCTGCACTCCTACATGTGGAAGGGATTTACATTCCCTGGAACCTACCTTAAGTATTCCACATGCAACTCCATGCGGAATATTGAATTGTACTTAAAGGCTAAGCCCTTATAGTACTATTAGCATGCCTATGTCCAAACACCATGCATATCTGGAGTATGGGCACACCCTGCTTTCAGAAGCTAAATGCTGCATGGAATGCAGCATCAGTAGCCTGTTTCTGATGCGGAATTGTATGTAGCAGTACATGTTGACAGGCGACTTATGCACCTAACTTATGTAAGTTGCCTGTCACTATTATTTCTGGATCTGGCCTTAAGTGTTTACATTATTTATACAGTTTTATCTTTAGTTATATTTGTATATTTCAATTGATATATTTATACTGAGGTTAGGCACTGTTGTGAACCAATTTACCATTTAATCAGAATACCTCTAAATATTTATTACCGCTATGATAAACGCTGTTGACACTTATACAGAGATATTTATTATATTCATTCCATTTTATATTTGGGTGAGGGCCTTGTTTTGTTCTGGCACTACATAATAAAAACTAGGTGCACCACAAGGGGGCATACACTTAACTGGGGGCATAACTATTAACTGAAAGAAAAGGTACATATACATTCCTGCCAAATGCATTGTTTTTACCTGAAGGTTAATATTTTAATATGGTGCACTTTAAAGGCCTGATTCAGACCTGAATGTATGCCCGAAGGCATAGCGTACCTGTGTTCAGAAATCTTCAAATACAAAGATATAATGATATATAATAAAATGTCCTTTAAATGGCATTAATCCTGCTCATGCTGTCCTGTTATCCTTTATATAAAAGGAACAAAAAAGAGTTCAGTAGCTACAAAATATAACTGCTGAAGAGGTACATTCATTCTAGGACTTATAGCAAGATACTCTATTTTTTGCAATATGCCTTAGGCTGAAAGATGTAGCTAACCAAGTCATATCACTATGTGTACAGGCAATCACTCATCAAATTTACTGACAACAAAGGTTTCAGTCATGTTTTCCCTGTGAGAGGCAGAAGCTGGGTCAAATATGCTGTCGCTTGTCAACGCTAATGCAAAAGTGTGGAGTGTGTTCACCAGGTAAAATAACTTACATTATTTGCATGCACAGAGTGAATCCTTAATGATTTGTTAGTACTGCAGATATGAAATCATTTTTTATGATGCAATTTGTGATACATGGCTATGTTTTAGTTGATTTAATATACTGTACAGACAAATATTGTCTCTAAACTGTATAACTGTATACTGTACACACACATGCTTTCTGACAAGGTCACCTTGACATCGTCTCTGTCATTTTATTTCCCAGTCCCAGGATAAACAGAGAAAATCCATGAAATATAACATGATGCCTCAGGCCATTTGAATTACAAATAATTTTAAATGCTGGCAAAGTTTTGTGTGGTCAAGAAAAAAATAAGATAGAAAAAAAGGTGGATGCGCTCTACTACTAATATTTGCACATTTATTTGACAGCATCAGAATATCCAGGGGGGTGATAATCCTCTTGTTAATGATAATAACCCAGATCCAGACCACCAATGCTGGATCCCTGCAGCACCCTTCTGTCGCTTGTGCAGAGTTATATTCACTGGAACTTACCTTAAGATTTCCACATAGTCCTTAAGTAAGATGAGGACAGTTTGGAAGTCAGAATAAACCATAATGTCTGTTAGATCATTCATAGGCATATCTATAATGGATGCAGGGTGTGCAGTGCACACAGGCCCCTCAGAACAGGGGGCCCTGTGGCATTCATCCTGCATCCAGGGTTGGCAGGGAAAGGGGGCCATTCGGCATCTATTTCTTCCCTCTAAGATCATCTGAAGGGAAAAAAATAGATGCTGTGTGAACCCCCCCTTCCCCTGCGGTGGGAATGTCCCTATTCGTGGGCCGAGAAAGGGATGGAGCTTAAAGTGCAGTTAGGCCCTGTCCCTTTTGAGATCCGCGAATCAGGACAATCCTGTCTCAGTGTAGGGGGGGGGGGCATGTACAAATCTTGCACAAGGGGCCCCTCCCTTCTTAAAATGCCCCTGAGATCATTAATATGGTTATAACACACTTAAAGCATCCCTTCATGATGCTACAAAAATGTGCACCTCAAAATAATTCTGTGTTATGCCTCTACACTAAGGCCATAAGTCTAAACTGATATCAGGACTGCAAAATTAAACCCACCCCATGTCCATTCAATAATTTATCAATGCACTAACAGTTGTGGAACTTTTTATTTTGAGTTCCCTGTACTGTAGGTGTATTTTTTTTTCTATAAGGCACCCCACCGTAATTCCCCCAGGCCTTTTTAAACCCAACTGAAGCGTAAAAGCATGATGGCATTAAATACCCCAGATACCTACACTCAGTGCTTTATTTGTAAGAAAAAGGTGCCGGAACTCACATCAACTCACGCTCGACCACACGACCAATCACAAGCCGAGTAGCACCACAAGCCGAGCAGCACCACAAGCCGAGCAGTGCCATCACCACCAGTGCGGATGAAGTACGCATGCATCGGACTCACACACAAGCCACCACATGCACCATTTTAATGATTTTGCTGCTGAAACTTTTAAAACTTTTAAAACTTTTAAAACTTGGAAAAACCATAAAAATGGTGCCGGAATTCTGTTCCAATGCGTTCTATGACACAAAAAGCACTGCCTACACTGGTGTATAAGCATGTGGTCTTCCTTCTCTGTTACCCAAATACACAGTGTACAATTAGAAATGACAGTTTTATTTAGAGGTCTGAATTAGTTCATATAATGCTTTCAGGAACACTTTAATGATATACTGGATACCTCCATGTTGTATTTACATAACCACTCAATAGAGCACGTAATGTAAGCAGAAATCTGAATACACCAGGTACTATCACAAGATGGTATGAATATGTCTGTGTGTGTTTAGCAGGTCATGGTGAAATCCGGCACATTCGATTTTAGGGGTTCCAAGGTGAACTGAGATAGAACTTGATTCCTCCTGCCAGACTCATATCACAAATCAAGGAAAAACATCATATTTCTTCATTCAGATCTCCGATTTTTTAATTAAAATCTTGAGTTTGGAATTCTATACATATTTATAAGATAGTAAAGCAATACAAACAGATGCAAAACCTAAACATTTAAGGTTTTTTTTTCTTTTACAAAACCAAAACATAATGATGATTTAGAACCAAAACCAAAACCAAAATGGTATGGGTCCCTGCATAGAAACTCCCAATTTCCAAAAGAGAAAGAAAATAACCTATGGCGCTAAAAAGGGAGGCAGCTGCTGTTTGGGAGAATTTGTTATTCTCCCCAAAACAAACAAGAATAAACAACAGAGTAACAGCGCTAATAAACTAATTCAATAATGCAAGGCTGGTTATGATGAAACACACATAGAACGGCAACCTGATGTAGAAAGTTTTATTATGAATAAAATTAGTAACCTAAAATCATATAAGAAATATCCGTGGAGCTTATTATAAACACGAAAAGAATAGCAATTCAATTTAGAATTAACTATACGGTTTATCCAAACCTACAAGGGTTCTTGATTCATCATAATGAATTTTAAAGTAGGAAAAATTAAGCAGCCTGCCGGGTTCTGGCACAGAGAGTTATGTAAGAAGTAGCTTAGGTCGGTGAGAAGGCAGGGTATTACCCAATCTCTGGGAGTTGAAAGAAGCACCCAAGTCCTCCAAGAATCACATCCCAAAGTCCAGCTACTAGTTGGTAAAGGGGTGGCCACCCACTATGTAATAAATAAACTCCTCTGTACCTCCGATGGCGTCTCCGGTGTATGCTGTATCACCTATAATAGCCCATATGGAATGTTCAATACAAAGTGCTATAGTGCAGTTAGCAGCTTCATGTGGATATCAGCTAAATGCTTACGCATTTTGTTCGTACCAGCGAACTTTATCAAAGCAGTTTGTCCTTTCACAACAGGTTGCCGAGTATATAGAGGGAACACAGGTGCTGCATAATTGATTTGATGACATCATTCACCCAAATTCTCCTCCTTTCACGCACCACACTTTTTTAGGTTTTAGGTTACTAATTTTATTCATAATAAAACTTTCTACATCAGGTTGCCGTTCTATGTGTGTTTCATCATAACCAGCCTAGCATTATTGAATTAGTTTATTAGCGCTGTTACTCTGTTGTTTATCCCAATTTCAAAAACCCTGATTCCCCCCAGTCAGTTCTGAACATATGCCTCGAGGAGGCATTGCAATCGATCCGTGGAGCACCGAACTTTCGGTGCTCCGAAAAGTGTTAAAAAAAGTCCCCCACTATTTCCCCTAATTCTTACCCTAACTCTTCCCTCTCACTACCCTAACCCTAACCCTCCTTCCTGGCAGCCTGACCCTAACCCTCCCTTACTTGCAGCCTGACCCTAACCCACCATCTCCTGCAGCCTGACCCTAACCCTCCCTCCCCTGCAGCCTGACCCTAACCCTCCCTCCCCTACAGCCTGACCCCACCCCTGCAGAAAGAGTTTACTCACCTGTCCTATAGCAGTGGCGGAAGTGCGGCAGAGTTATCTGCTCTTTCCAAATGTAAATAGGTGAGTATGCCAAACGGCATACTCACCCATTCAAAAAAAAAAAGTAGAAAATTGTAACCATTCGATATAGGGACATTCAAAAATAAACTTTTGGATATCCCTATTTTGCAAATGGGATATTCTAACCAGGGAATGACAACAAACCAAAATACGGGGGGAGCCTAGGTTATGTAAGAGTATAACAACAACAAAAAAGCTTGTTTACAATAACTGCTGTGTTTTATCTTTTGTAAAAGTTTTTTTTATATAAGTATTTTTTATATATTTAAAATGATTTATGTAAAATGTATTATGTTACATTTTTCTCTGTGGAAGGGCACAGTATACATCAGGGCAGAGGTGAGGGAAAAGCTCTTGCCTAAAGTGGCTGACTCAGCATGCTGGAACTTGAACCACAAGTACAACTGGCATAAAGTAAACACTAGTACTTGAATTTTGGTGAAATAAAAATAAAAATATACCAGATCTCAGTAAGGATGGGATACCTTTAGTTTTTTACTCTTTTCATTTTTTTTTCTTTGTTTAATTGAGAGCTTGGGCTGATTTCTTCCTTGACCAGCAGGATCCTGTCTAAAGTTGTCAATATCTGCACATCACTACAACAGCCCCTTAATAACATTGAAACCTGCTATGAAGAATTGAAAAAAACTGGGTGGACAGATTTAGTCACTTTAAAAAAAATCAATTAAAGAATAACTTTTGACTCTGTAATCTACATCCTTCAATACATGTCAATGTCAGATAGTACTTGTACATGACCTATATTTTTGTTGTTTTTTTTTTAAATTCTTCTCACAGTCAAAGACTTAAAAATGTTATTGTAAAATGGCAATCAAGAAAAAATCTCATTTCTGTCAAATAGCTTTTCTAGTTTTACTTACAAAAATAAAATAATTCCAAATAAAAGGAATATATGTATTTTGGACCAATTAACTGTACTGTATTTGTGTTACAGGATTAGGTTGTGATAAAAAAAAAACCTCATTAACATATATTCATTCTATATGTCCAATAAGCATTATCTTTAAAAAACTTGAGATTAAAATACATAGGAATATGCTTATATTTTGTTTGTTATTACAGTATATAAAAAATGACAGCATTAACTGAATATGCATTTTATACCCAGTGACTTTTAACATTATGTATAATTAATTATAGCAGTATATATCTTGAGTAATTGGTCTTTAAAAACATTTTTCCAATTAGAAAATGCACCATCAAGCAAAAATGTTATAGTGCTAGTTAAGTAAAATGTAAGATAACGGCTAATATTTATATTCAGTACATGTTGAACACTGCTTTTGATCATTTCCATTAACATTAAAATCATTAAAAAGATCTGTGACTTTGGTATTAGATTGTATCAGAAAACTAGATATGGCAGTAAACAGCTTTGAAGTGTAAAAAATGGCATCTTCAATGATATGCAAACATCTCTTCCAAAATATTATATTGTTCCTGTGTCTGAAAGTTGATTTTGAAACATCATTTTCATTTATCAATTATAGACACAGGCAGGTTTCTTTTCAAGTATAGTACTTAAAAAAGATGAAAAAAAAAAAAATTTTTTGCTAGCTAAAAAAAAAAAATAGAAAATTTGCAAGAACTTTAAAGAACCCAATCTGAATTCTGCATTGATCCTCCTCACAGTGCTGTAAAAAATATAGTAATTTATTTACTCGTCATGTTGCCCTAGCACAGACAGAAAATCAACAATACATAAATATTCAACAAGTTTCCTGCATTCCATTGAGCAAAATTATTACTTATAGAACAAACTTTTTACAATGCAGAATAGAAAACCAACCATCCAATCTGTTTCTAAGAATCATTTCTAATTAGTACTACACTTACCAATACATTATGGTTACTTATGAATACAAATCATACTAGATTTATAGTTTTTGCTGTACTATTTTATAAGTTATAAAAGGTTTCATTTTTTTTAATGAGAGGCACTAGTTTCCCTCTTCATTTCTATATTTAGGATAGCCTCAGAGCTAGAAAATCATTGCCATCTGGAGTTTCTCCTGACAGCAATGCCCTTCTTGTCTGTTATAGGGCCTATGTTAGAAGAATATGGTAAGCACAGAAAATGATACCCTTTTCATGGTAAGCACAGAAAATGATTCTCTTGTTTATAGTGATTCTCAGTGCTGCCTTCCTACAGTGATTGCTGAAGCATGGAGAACAGTTGACTCAAGAGAAAGTCAGTCTGCCCTCACTCCATATAAAACTGGAAAAAAGCTTTATCAAACCACTGGAGCGGAGTGGGCTTGCATTTGCCTACTTAAAAAAAATGTCCAAGGGTTATTAAGGCAATGATCAAAAATAGGATCTTTGTAGGTAGGTCCTCAAATAAGAGAACTGATGCTCGATGGCTGCTTTAGTGGCTGGCTTAATCCTACCTAAAGAGCTGCCTGGGAGGTTCTCAAGAGCTTTTGCCAGAACTTCTTTGGGAATCAAAAGTCAAACAACTACTAAAAGATGGAAAATGTCTTAAAGTCTTAAAAGAAGTGGTAGCATGTCTCTAAAGGTCCATTTCATGGACTTACTGCTGGACTTCTTCTCAGTCAGTCTTGGGGTAGGCAGTGATGAGCATGGTGAATGGTTCCACCAGGACATTTCCATAATGAAAAATCAGTATCAAAGCAAGGGGACACCAAGTATACTGGCTGACTGCTATTGTACACTTATAAAGGACTCTCCAGTGGTATACCACAGCAGAAAAACCTATATTTAAATATATTACTCATTTGCCATAGCTTTAATAAAGCTGATGCTGTAAAATTTAATTGGGTCTCACTCAAAGATTGTACGTGATCGAGTCATTCTAAAACACTTGTTTGTATTCAGCACAGAAACCACAAAAAAAAATATTTTGTTTACCAGTGTAATATAAGCTTAATGGGCCAGATCCAGAACTACGTCCGTCTTCCATAGACGGATGTAGTTCAATAAACAGTAGCTACTGCGCATGCGTAGTAGCTATTGTATGTAATCTGCGTCTATGGAAGACGGACGTAGTTCTGGATCCGGCCCAATGTCCTGCATTGATACCAATACATCTTTCTGAGGAAGGAATACTATCTTAAAACTCAAGTATGGTGAAGGAAAAGTGAGGTAAATCAGAAGACGGTGTATGACTCAGTATGTGCTTCATAGAATAGTTTGTAGTGAGGAATAACATTATATTCACACATATTTTTCCATACAGTCATCATGTTCTGGGTATTATAGTAATATAATGTTCAACACATCCTGCTTTGTGATGTCTGAGTTTAAAAACTCACATTGGACTCAAGTAATCAAGTTTAGTTTGAGCGTTAGATTACAAAGGATTGTACAGAAATTGCAAAACTGTACAGTGTGGGAGGCAACTCCCTTACTGCTGTGGATAAGCGGTCATACACTGCATAAGCATAAGCTGCCATAATGCCCGCACGAGAGAGGGAAGTGACAGGGGGTGTGCACTCCCCTCTCTCGCGCGGACGTACAGAGCCTCGCACGTACGGAAAACGTGAAGGGGTCTGAATCCGGTCCTACAAAAAAAAAACATGAAGGGGTCATTATTATATTTAATACAGGCTCTAAGTTCTGCAACACGGTGTTGTTTTTTCTTTCCAATCCTTCAAATTTATACTCTATTTGATTCCTGCTCTTTCAGCATGACAATCCCCATAAAGAGGCAATAATACTTAACCTATTTCTATTGGTCTTCAGTGCTGTCCTCCCACTACAAGAAAGGCATCCCATGGCCAAATCAGTCAGGATTATCAGGATCAGTGATTGTCTTAGCACTTAAGAATTATTTTTTTGCGTTATTTTTCTTAATAAATTAAGTCTTTTGTCACTTTGTATATATCAATAGCTTAGAATCCTTATCAGTAGTTCCAAGGGCAAGATTTACTAAGCTCGATTTGGTTGAAATCGCTGTAGTTAGTACTTTTTTAGCAGCGATTTTGACTGTTCCATATTTACAAAAGTCGAATCACATACAAATCGCCAGAGATGTGTGTTTATTCAAATCGTCAGTGTTTAAATCTCTCTGGCGATTTGTAGCATGACTGACATACAAATCTCTGGATTTACTAAGGTCGAGAT
>WWET01001274.1:340990-352850 GCA_011038615.1 Limnodynastes dumerilii | reverse complement strand
CCCTAACCCTTCCCTTCCATGACCCTAACCCTTGCTTCCCTCCAGCCGGACCCTAAGACTCCCTTCCCCATGACCTAACCCTAAGACTCCCCTACCCATAGCCTAACCCTAAGACTCATCTCCCTGCAGTCTGACCTTAACCCTAACCTTCCCCCTCCCCTACCATGACCCTAATCCTAAGCCTCCCCCTAACCCTAAAAGTCCTTGGTGAGGTTACTTACATTTCTGGTGAGGTCTGCAGCAGGTGCCGTCAGGTGCGAATGGTCCGGTGGGTGGCGGGTTCTGAAAGAGTGATGGGTAGGTAAGCCAATTGGCATACTTACCTATTCAAAACAAATCATTTCAAAACTGGCTGTTACAGAGAAATAGACAGCCATTTCTGGCCGGACAACGTGTACGTATTTATATGGTGCATCGGGCATGCGGTATACAAGTAATATGCCATATATACCCTGTATATACACAGAATGATAGTCATAACAGCCAGTCATATGAGGTACTTGTGTCTGGTATTTTAGTTTACTATTAAAGCAGGAATACATTTACCTATAATATGGTGAATGATTTGAAGCCATGGAGATGGTGTTTAGCTGCAAGCAGGTATACATTTTCAAAGGAAGGTAATCCTAATTGCTATGGTAATAAGGAGGAATGAAGAAAAGCTCAAAATACATAAAGAATGACAATAATGAGAATAATGTAACTGTCAAGGAATTAAATAATAAGATAAGAGTTCACGTTTTCGTAGTGGTTGATACAAAAAAAGAAATAAAATTTTGATGAAGTTTTGCCTACTGTCTGCACATTTATCTCTGTGCCAGATAGAAGAGGTCACTGCTTTGTTCTTTACAGAGTCGCTCAGAGAGAATGGGAGTCAGCATTACTTCTGTGAGTGCAGAATGGCTATGTTGTCCACAGCGGCGTGTCAAGGGCAAATACCCCTCCCCCCCCAAATAAATAAATAAATAATATATACAGATCAATACAAAGGAATTCAGAGCAAAAACCTAGCGCAGCGCTACTTGAAGTGTGTTCTGGGCTTATCAATACTGACTGTCACAGAAACAGTCAGGGCTGCTATTTTCTGGGTGGTTGGTGTAGGCAATATATATATATATATATATATATATATATATATATATATATACATACAGGAATTTAGTGCAAGAACCGCATATAGCGCTACTTGAAGTGTGTTCTGGGCTTATCAATACTGACTGTCACAGAAACAGTCAGGGCTGCTATTTTCTGGGTGGTTCCGCTGGTGTAGGCAGATCCAATTCAAAGGTAAATTAAGTCAAAGTAAACCAGTGTATGTGTCAGATAAAGCCTCCAAATGATAGGGTATTCTTTGTATTCCTCCTCTCTATTCACTCACACCTTAGCAGTGGTTTAGAGTGTCTTCACATATATTGGGAAAGAGAAGAAAGAACCAACCATAGCGTAATACTATTTAAAAATTAACTTTTACTTAAGTATTTTTAAAATGGCATGCGTACCAAAATATAAAGAGACATCAGCATTAAAAGTGTATAAGTCTTATCTGCATTCCCCTTCCGTGGTAACCAGAGCTCCTGTGCCCCTTCTCCAATCTGCTCAGGAAACCTTCAATACCGGTAGTGGTATTGGTATTGTTTAAATAAATATCGGCAGTGGAATTGTTTAAATAAATATCGGTAGTGGAATTGTTTAAATAAACAGGTAAAGACCACAGTTCACTAATCACTTTTCATAGATCCCTGAGGAATTCACTACGGGCTTAAAAGCCCCGACAAAATCCATTGAATTGCGATTGTTCACCCATTATACTCTGCACCACTACCGATATTGAGACACACTTGTAAAATTTGCATAACATCTGTAGGGTACATGCGTGCGTAAGTGAGGTGACGTTATTAAGTTAGGTCCTAGGACAAAATTTTGCATTCATTGAAGTTTTAGTTAGTATTGGGGTAGATCCAGTACTACGTCCGTCTTCCATAGACGGATGTAATTCAATGAACAATAGCTACTGCACATGCGTAGTAGCTATTGTACGTAATCTGCGTATCATTTCGATACGTAGATTGCGTATATGTAGTCATTTAGACTGCATATACGCAATCTACGTATCAAAACGATACACAGATTACGTACAATAGCTACTACGCATGAGCAGTAGCTATTGTTCATTGAATTATGTCCGTCTATGGAAGATGGACGTGATTCTGGATCCGGCCCATTGTCTTTACTTCTGCATTTAGAAGCCTGGTCCACATATTTTGTGTACACTTTTCCTCTTGGACATTATTGTTCAATGTTTTCAGTTCTTCACATATGGTTTAGGATTATTATTATCTGGTTCAAGTCATTAAACACCTAATACAGAACACTGAATACATAATAAACCTTTAATTTGAAGATGAAAGTCAATTTAAATGAATAAATTAATTCCAAATGGAAAAGGTCTCACATTTTGTTAATAATCATTCTGTCCAAGATAGGAATGAGATTGCTCAATACAAAAGCTTTTAAATGTGTTGAAGTAAAAACTTAATGATTGTCCACTCCAGTTGCTATGATTTTAAATAACAATATATTTAATGATGACTATCATAAAAATAAAATACATTATCACAAGACTTAGAGTATTGTGCTTCATAATTTATGTTAGTTCAGGAAAGATTTGCCTTCTATTCATAAAAGGCCACATTAAATTCACAAAATGTAAACTGAATACCTATGACAAACATGTGGAAATCATGAAGGGTCAAGGAAATTTTCAGGTACAATCTACCTTTTCCTTATACTCCCATGCAGCATAGGACCTGCCATACCAAAGCTAACAAACTACCGCACTAATGACCGGATTCACAGTTGTGTGTGTCCAAGGTACGCGATTATCCGCACACACGTAGCAAGGAAACACCCATGACAATCTCCTAGCACAGACGGTTTTTCGGTGACTTACGCCTCCATAGGGAACCCTTATCTCTACGTGTGTACTTACGTATGCGCGTACTTTACTAACCACGCCCTCAAAAGCCCATTTAAATGACCCCCTGCCCACTTTCACGTAACTTCTAACATATGGAAGACAACCATGCCCCTCCCTACATATATCACTAAGTGCAATTCACAAGTCCACGCCTAAAAGTCTTACACGCGTAAATAATACATGACTTGCGTCGAAAAAGTTACTGTGCATGCGCAGGTAATCCACTCCTAAAAATAAACACGCAGGGCCTGCGCTACCATTAGGCGATCGCCTGGAGCGCCCGGTCCGGGGGGGCGGGAGCAGTCCCCCGCTTTCATTTACCAACCTTTTGTGTAAGTCTGCTGCGGCGCTGTGGTGAGTAAAGGGGGGAGGGAGAGATGAGACTCCATCACCCCCTTTACTCACCTCAGCACCGCAGCAGAGTCTGGGACTGCCTTTCTCCTCCGCAGCATCTCCTCTCTGATCAATGACGCTGCGTGACTCCAACGTCACGCTGCGCGTCATTCATCAGAGAGAGAGAGCGCGCTGCAGAGGAGTTAGGAGCAGGTAAGTGATTGGTGACTATGGGGGGTTCTGTATGGTTATTATAGGGTGGGTGAAGGGTATTTAGTATGGGCAGTGATTATTATGGGGTGGGGCAGTGAATATTATGGGGTGGGTGCAGTGAATATTATGGGGTGGGTGAAGTGATTATTATGGGGTGGGTGCAGTGAATATTATGTAGTGGGGGCAGTGATTATTATGGGGCGGGGCAGTGAATATTATGGGGTGGGTGCAGTGAATATTATGGGGTGGGTGAAGTGATTATTATGGGGTGGGTGCAGTGAATATTATGTAGTGGGGGCAGTGATTATTATGGGGCGGGGCAGTGAATATTATGGGGTGGGTGCAGTGAATATTATGTAGTGGGGGCAGTGATTATTATGGGGTATGGGATGGGTGCAGTGATTATTATGGGGTGGGGGCAGTGATTATTATGGGGTGAGGGCAGTGATTATTATGGTGTGGAGCAGTGATTATTATGGGAAGGGGGAAGTGATTATTATGGGGTGGTGGCAGGGTGATTATTATGGGGTGGCGGCAGGGTGATTATTATGGAGGGGGAGCAGGGATTATTTTGGGGTGGGGGCTGCTATATATGAGTTAAACTAGGGAGGGGGCTGCAATATCTAATTAACACTGGGGAGGGGGGCCTAATTAGAGGCCTGAAGGGGAATGTGAAGGGGGCATAGAGGCCTGAAGGGCCATATGAATGGGCGAATATAAGGGGGGAGAGGCAGGCCAAACTTCGCCTAGGGTGCCCAGGGACCTAGCTCCGGCCCTGTACACACGCAACACCATGAAAAATCGTATATGTGAATACAGTCCTAAGAATTTTCCTACCAAACATGGGATTGGCAGAGGAAAAGATATTGAGCCTGCTTAGTGAAAGTGTGAATTTTAGACCACACAGCTACCATGGATTTTTTCTAAACCCAGGATGTGCTCATTGATCTGGTGGATTGAGCTTAAACTGCCACTGGAACCTACAGGTGTTTACAAATTTAAGCTTGCTGAATAAAGGATTTTATCTATCTTACTATCATAGTTTGGGTATAACAAACAATTGCTTTACTTTCTTAACTTTTGCCTAGTAATTTTAAGTTAACACTGATTCCATGAGATAAATCATTGGCGGATTTGTTTCTGTATAATTTCAGCCACTCTGAGAAAAAATATTTATTTATCAAACCGCTGTTTTTTTCTAATTTATTTGACATTTGGTTTTACTAATCAAGAATCTTGACCTCTAGATTTTGACCAGCTGCTGAACATGATCATTAGCTTGTTACAAGTGCTGCTTAATAGAATTTTTTTCTTTAAATTTAAGTACAAAGTGTGATTTATCTTCTCTTTTTCCACTGAAGGATTGGGGCAAAAAGAGTGTTGCACTACCGCTTGATTTGAATTTTCAAAACCACTTGAAGAGGAAATTTCAGATTAGTTCTGAGAAACACTTTGTCCTGATGAAAACAGTTATAGGGCTCTTCTGCCCAAAAGGCAGCTAAACCCTTTTAGCTGATTTGATAGCTACTAAAAAGTTTACTTTCCATGACATAAATTTTAACTGTAATCTATATTCTGGCACACAATATGAGGGCGCACACAACCATGAAAAGCAGCCTCCGGATATAATAATATGGTCCACTCCGTATGAAAAGTCAATATGGGAACAAAATATAAATTATACTGTGGGCACTGGGGTATGTAAATATTCTAAAAAACTATAAGTGTGTAACGTGTTATAAAGAAAAACAAAATTATATATAAATATGAAAAAAATTAGGAAACAAATATATAATAAATATGCAAGCGATGTACTAAAGTGAATAGTGTAATCGAACGTGACTGCACAAACAAAAGTACTAATATTTGATCACAGATTAATATGGTAGAGGCTTAGGGCCAGATTTACTAAGCTGTGGATTTGGAAAAGTGGTGATGTTGCCCATAGCAACATTCTCAAGTATGTAATAGGAAAGTGAGAGCTAGAATCGGATTGGTTGATAAGGGCAACATCTCCACTTTACCAAACTCGTATTCAACAAATGTGTAAAAGTGATGGGATGATATGTCAATGGATATATCTGCATATAAATAAATGCTTCTATCAAAATACACATAGAAACACAATAAACACATCCAATCTAAGGACCGTATTCAGATTGAAGAACGTCTGGTAATTTACTCATGCAAAATGTGTAAGTGGGGTGATTTCTATTTAGTGCGCATGTGCAGACCTTGGAGTTACGAAGCGTAATTTGAATGATACATGTGGTCGTATTTGCGAACGTTTCACTTCCGTCACATATACTTGCGCTAACAATAGGGGTGCTTTCATAACATGGAAGTGTTACGAAATTGGTTACTTTTGCAACATGTACTTATTTTGTATTAACATACGGATCTATTACGAATGCACGGAAAAGATTCTTAAATCTGAATCAGGTCCAAAATAAGTAATATGGTGATATAGTATAATCAGCAAAAGGATAAATGCCTCCAAGAAAGTGATAAAGTGATGATGAGTGAACAACAAATAAGAAGTGTTTAAATGTATACGATCATAAGGTGTGGTACAATAAATCTAAAAAATCTATCTAATACGGCTCATAGTTCAGAAGTGTTCAGACAGGAGTATATTCTCAATGGACAAATTAAACTCCACAATGCTTTTAAAAAGTAATTGAGTGTCTTCAGATCCATATATTGGTGGACTGTATAGTGTTCAAATAGATCTCCCTTATCTAATTCCTAGGTATAATGGCACCATGCACACTGAATTTAATCCCCAGAATAAATACTGGTATCCATTGGGTATTCTTATATGGGGCTTTACACAGAGCTTTGGCTCATGAAATGACAAATTAAGAGAAAAAGGACCTTACAGTATGTGTATGTCCAATGAGACATATGTTTTATTATAAATAACATACCATAAAACCAATTGAACATAAAACTGAGACACTTCACATCACATAAAATAAAGTATTAAATAAAATATAAATCCCCCTGGGGGGGGGAGCTCTGTTACAGAACATGGCTTCTATGGACTAATAGATGCTTTATTCCAGGGATTGAAGTCAAACAGAAACCACTAATGGTAGGAGTTCGACCAACAACCTGTTTACATACTGATGTGTTTAAAATTAGAATTTTTATCAAGACTCCCCCATTTCCTTACTATTTATTTGAACACTTATTGATATTTTTCTCACTCTCCTCGTAGAATGGTGTTCCTCTTCTATAGTATTGATACTTCCTACTATACTACTATATATACTGCCTTAATGTCTGTAAGCTCCTCTTCGGCCCACTTTCGTAAGAATCTGGTATCCTCCATAAGATTTCTGCTTTTGGTTGATGATTTATATAGGCAACAATTGAACTGATACTTTCCTCTGCTCCAGTAAAGGATAAAAATGATAACACACTTTGACTGCAGTCAGCTCCATGATGTTTAAGTGGGCCTGTCTGGAGGAAAGGAAGAATTAGGGTTAGGCTGCAGGGAGATGGTTAGGGTTAGGGCAATGGAAGGGGAGGGTTAGGGAAATAGAAGGGGAGGATTAGGGTAAAGATTAAGATAAGGGTTGGGGTTAGATAAATACTCACCACTTGCCACTGCAGATTTATTCTAGGGATGATTGCTTGTTTCTCCTCGGCAAGGCATTTCTAAAATGGCTGATATAAAATGTCCCTTTCAGAAAAGGGCCATACTGACCGCTGACCCACACCCTTCCTTGGAGACCACCGACTCCATGTCAGACAATTGGGAATCACCCAGCAAATACCCCCCTCTTCAGGGTCTGACTTTTCTAATATATCTGAAACAGAAGGTCTAGGCCTCTTGACTGACATTTTAGGCAAATCATCTTTAGCCATAAATGTGTCAACTAATGCCATTTTCATCGGTTGTATGAATTCCATCATTTGTGATGAAGGTTGTTGCTATTGAGTCTCTGTACATGTGAGATAGATGGAAACAGTGCTGTTTTTAGGGAGAAAATCACATAATACAAATTTGGATACCTTGACTTTCTTGTGTTTCTCTTTAAGAAAAACTTGCATTCTTTCTTTAGTGGTTTCAGACCTAAATAAAAAAGTGTCCGCTTAGTGCTGAACTGAAAACAACTAGGAACTATCTTTAAAAGAAAAACCTCACTGGCTTACCTGGACCTTTAGGTCTGTGACCATTTTTCCTCCATAACAAGTAGTAGAACAATAATCCACAAGTTAGTGAGCACACGCCATGGGAAATTGGCACCCAGATCCAGTATAAATACCTCCAGGTCAAAGAAACACTTCATTTCCATGTTGTCCCATAGAGAATAAAGGGCCACAACAAAATGACCACACCCATGTGCCACAAGTACTGCTGTAAGCCATAACAATTCCCCTCCTTCAGGGTTTGACTTTTCTGATATATCTGAAACATCCACTACATGGGAAAATGTCACTTTCATTGCGTGATAATGAAGTCCAGAATGGAGGCCAGTCACCACACCTCCACCACCATCTACTGAAAGCAGACCAGGCAGGGAAGTGGAATATTTGCAGGCACCAGGAACAGAGATCCATTAAGAGCAATTCTCAACCCCGCTCTTAATGAGATAAGTAAGAAGTGGTATGCCAGGCAAAGTTCAGAAGGACGTTGAAAAAAGTGGGTGGGAGGACATTTAAATGGGGCAGACAGGGCGCGGTTTGCTAAGTATGTTCGTACTTTAGCAACTTCAAAAAACAACATATGCATGAAAAGAGAAGGTTGCTTATGGCCTTCTTAAGTCAGTTAAGAACATGAAAAACGAGTGCATATCAGGGGAGTATAATTGCAAATTCATAATTTCCTTCTTAACTGTGAATACGGTCCGTTTTTCTACCTTCTGCTTCCACTCCCATGTTTTACACAGATCACCTACCCCTGCGTGCCAAAAGTCAAAAGTGCTAGCAGTGACCTTAATATAGGATGAACTGGAATGAGTATATAACAAGCAGCATTCCAGTTATTTTATATTCATATTTTTTGCAGCAATTATATTAATATTTTTTTATTTTATTTTTTATAAATTCCAAATCATATTGTAGCAATTCATATTGGTTTGTGTATATTAATATTCATGTGTACTGATATTAACTCTGACTTTGATAAATGATAAATTGTGTCCTTGATATCCATGTGAATAGTTGATAAGAATTTTTGAGAGGTAGCAAAGGTGTATCCTCCGTTATTCTCTCCTGATAGCCTGCAGTATGTGATATATAATTAAAAGTCGCAGCATGGAGAACTGCTGTGGATAGTAATTAGTGATATCTACTCAATTAGGAGTTCCTTAGTATATGGAATTGTTAATTATACAAGATGTGTCTTCTTAGTATATAAAGTGTCTGCGCAATATGCGTGTTGACCCTCAATAAAGTATATTAAATCAAATGCATGTACTGTACTGTTGATTTATTAAGACAGTTTGCACAGAGAAATAAGAAATAATACAATAAAAAACTGAAGACAGAATCCACCCAGGGGAAGAGGGGCTCTGTACTGGGAATATGATAGAAATAGCCCACAGTGAAAGATGAGGTCCCAGGCATCCAATGTGGAACAATGTTCTCAGCATAGATCTGCCTGATGCACCCGCCTGAGGCCTGGTTATTTTCTGTGCACAAATGTTTTCTCTGCGCATGCATAGTGTGAAGGTATACACATAAATGCTACTCTATCGGGCATATGTTTGTATAAAGCACTATCTATCAGTCTATAAAGCAACATTGCTAGAGGTGCTTTGCATAAATAAAAAAAAGGTACTTTGTTCTACTTTTGTTGTATGACTAACATATTGTATTCTGCATGTTTACATTAATTATTAATCCTGGTTGTAAACAAAATTTGTCTATAGACATCAATAACACAGATGATTTATTTTTAAGTATTACTTAAAGTACCCCTGTTTTTTGTTTAGTTTTTTTGTCTATTTGCTTTTATGTTTTATCCTGCAATGATTTCGAACTTTGTATTTGAAAGTTTCTTTTATTTCAAAGTGCTACACAAAAGCACAACAATTTTATTTTAGATGTGTCCTTAATTAACTTCGACAACTTGTTTGACATATTAAATTTGTGTTTTTTAAATGTCTCTGTAGCCTATGAGTATCTCTAAATTATATCTGTTGTGATAATATAGGTAATTGGTAGCTGATCATTTAGGCCCATATTCAGAGTACCGAACGTATAACATAATATATTTTCTTACACAGATTGAGTAAATGCGGTCTTTCAGACAGCATTTACGCAATCTATGTAAAACAAAGACACATAGATTATGTTAAAAAATTACTATGCATGAACAGCAGTAAAAATCGCTAAACATCGGACATATATGTTATACGCCCGGTACTCTGAATACAGGCCTTAATCTTTACCTTCTCTTTTCTTTAATTTAAGAAAAAATCTTTTGTGCATAACATAATAAAATAATGAAACAAGCCAAAAATGTAATGATCTAAAAAATCTGGTTATTTATTAATGCTGTAATTTTGTGACCCATTCTGCTTACATATTTTTGTCTAGCTTTACATGAAAAAAAAATTAAACAAAAAATGTTATGCTCCTCACAATCTAGCTTTCATACTCTATTTGAGGGCTGCAGTCTGCAGTTTTGGAGAGCATTGTGCTTTGCTATAGAGCTGACTATAATTTAGTGGCCTGATCAGCCAGCCGTCAGGGAAGCTGCTGACCCCATCTTTCTCTTTTCATGCGCTATGACTTTTCTTGCACCAGAATGTATGAGTTTTGCCTTGTAACAGCAGTGCTCACTTCCTTAAATCAAGGAGGAACACCTGTCTCTGATTTGTACATATACTTTACAACAATGCAATAATAGGCAAAATCAATGAGAGTGAAATATACCATTCACAGCATTAGGTAAGTTTGATTAATTATTATAATATATGCTAAACAAATCATAAGCCAGACACTGTATATGATGCTATATGATTGATTAGACTTGAAAGTTACATGAACAGGATTTTACCAACATGACAGAAATACAATGTGTGTGAAATAAAAAAAGAAATATCTTAATGTTACAAATGCTGAAAAAAAAAGTTATTTCTTTGTAAGGAAAGAAACTCAACCTAATCACTAAGAAGCAGGTAGCACTGAATGGCCAATAAATCTACAAATTTGGTGACCTATGCGGGATAAATTGTTGAGCATAAAACACATTTGAGGACATTTGTAAACAGGAAAAAAGTGTCATAACCATGGCAAACACCTTGCAAGATGGATATTTATAAGAAAAATTAACAAGTCTACCAAATTTATTGTAAAAAAAATGTTACTATATGTTAGTTTGCCAAGTCTGATTTTACAGGTTCACATCCATTCCTTAAGAGCAATGACACATACAACAGATGGAAGTTGAATTTGTAAAAGAAGGGGGGTTCCTGTTTATTCAGTATAGAGTATATGTGTACCATGTCTCCGTACTTTTAGGAATTTCTGTGTGCTTGATATGGTAAACAGCCCTTGAATGTGAAAGTGGTTACAAACACATAGATATTTGGATAGCAATGCTGGTTGCTAGGTGATTATTGCTCAGGAAATTGATTTCAAAGAAATTAAAGGTCTAGATCTAGCCCTAATGAAAGAAGAAAATACTGAAGAGTGTTACACACATACTCTTATAGACAACAGAGGATCTTCTCTCTTCTGCAATAAATATAGATTTTAATAAATAGTCTATGCAAGGATTAAGAATAATCACCAACTATAATGATGAAAACATCTGATCATGTTGGGTCACCTCCACCTCACAATAAAAGGGGGCACAATAACAGTTAGTGTGGCAGAGACGGGTTTTGTAAATATTAAATGTACACACACACACACACACACACACACACACATTTATATATATATAAAAAAAAATCCTGGCTGAATACCACATTCTGAATAGAATGAAAAAGGAGACTAAGGGTTACATTAACCTGAAGGAGTTTTAACTCATAAGTTGTGGGAGTACCCACATCAAATCTCACCTCAGATGATGCAAGATAGCTAATGGGATTGTGGTGTAAGAGTGACCTCTTTTTCATCCCAATATGTCTTTATTATTACCGTTTATTTATAAGGCACCACACAGTTTCCGCAGTGCTGTATTGGTCTTGTCTTCCCTCCCACTTTAGGTGGATTGGATTGTTCCCCAGATGTTTGTTTAGCCGAGGTTGCAGCTCCTGATTAACCTTTGTTATCATTTTGCCCTTTTTAAAGGTTGGCCATTGTGGGATGGAACAGTTGTATTTGCTGTTCAGGGGTAACAATGTGTTTTTCTAGGATTCACCAAGTGTG
>WWET01001274.1:318955-340968 GCA_011038615.1 Limnodynastes dumerilii | reverse complement strand
AAAGAGTGTTGTATTTTGACTGGGTCTCAATCGCGGTAAATCTAATGGTACCTGCTTTTTTTTTTGCTCCCATCAGACGCATTTTAATAATTCAAAATGTATTTAAATACATTTTAAAATTTGCCTCAATGTATAGTGTTATTATATAGTCAGCTCGGAAAGTTGGAGGGAATCACAAGTGGCACATCAACCTTGGGAAGTTAATATTTCTGTATGTGTTATAATCAATAATAAATAAAAACATCAATTCTTCACCACTAGGGTTTTAAATTGAATACATGTTCCCCACCAAGATATATGAAAAATAAAGTAATAGAAATAAGACTGAAATGTACCCCTACTACAATGAGCATTCTGGTTTTCCACATTAGTTTTTAGAAAGATATCATATGAGTCCCTTATGGGATTATATTGTATAATTTTTTAAAACTTGGAGCTAAAGTTAGAAGAAGAGGTCACATGTTAATAACTTGAATGTTCTCCTCCACAATATTTTTATTTATTTAGAATTATATCTATAATATCAGGGAGCATAGCAGAAAGACATTGATCACAGCTGAGGATATCTAAACTACAGAGAAGCAGTTAAATTACTTTCTTTATCTTCTCTTTGAAGAAGTGATTTGTTAGATGTCTGGATCAGAGGAAACTGCATTTAGAAACCTGCCTTAAAGACGCACAGCTGGGGGGCCAGGTATCTTTTTCCATGCACTGGTTTTGAACTAGTTTCAATAAAATGTGTGATACACAGCTAAATGTAGAGATTAAGGGGGACACATGTACAAGTTCAAAAGCACAGCAAAGTTTCTGAGAAAATAGTGTTGATTTTAAGTTATAAATATTATCTCTGTCAATGTATTAAAGTATAACCTTGTGTTATATTGTTGACAGCCTCTGTGCGTTGTCACAAAAAAATGTGAAGGTTTATAAGTTTACATTTTTGCTATATAAAACATCCGTAGCCATGCATATGTAACTTGCTTAAAGACTGGCAAATTATTACCTTTGTTTTAGTAAAAATATAAATCTATAAATAATGTAAGACACAGAGCTGGAATATAATGCATGGTTTCCTGTGTTATTTAAATATTGAAAAAAAAATAGCCACAAAACATAAAATACATTTTTTACTGAATATGAATAAGCTGTTTCATTTACAGCACAAGCTGATCTACAATGGAAATTTCTAACTGTCTCCATATCGCTAGATGTTAAAGATGTATCACTGGAAATATATAAACATTCCTTTATTGACCAACTGCTTTACACTTTTATTAATTTAGATATTTAATGCAGCTCTTAGATTTAATTATGTTCTAGGTTACGTAAGTTAATATTTACTGGATATGAGCATTTAAAGTGCAATAAAAATACATTATAGTCTAGTTTATTAAATATTATAATACACAAGGGGCTGAAGAGTAAGTACAGTGCATGCCCTAGTTACATATAGCTTGCTCAGCAGCAAAGTGACCCTGAAAATAACTTTTAAATGTTTGCAGATATGGTTATAAAACATTAGAAAATAGACCTTTTCTCTTGTAATGGGGTTATATATTACTGGAAAATGGCTTACTATACTTAATAGAGCTTTGTAATAAATAATTAAAATGTATATTAATGACAGAGGTTAAATGTTTTCAATGTGCTGAGGTTGTATATAGTATTTCATAGCAATGAATTAAGATGCTTTGTTTTAACATGTTAATTATGTTAAAATATATCCTCTACTATCTTTTTGAATTATTAATAACTTTGGCCTGGACACAGACATCTGTTAATCTATGCTAATAAATTGAAACCCATCGGTTGCAATCTCTGGTTAGAACATGTGAATTGCGAAAAAGGGACATCCGCAAGTTGCTTTTCAAATTTCCCTTTTTCGAATACTTACCAATTTATACTTTTTTTTAGAATTGGTGAGTATGCCGTTTGGCATACTTCATCCATTTACTTTCGCAATTAGCGATATCCCTCCACCGCACCTCTGCCACTGTTATCGCCGGACCAGGGACAGGTGAGTAAAATATCTGTGCGGGGTAGGGAGGGTTAGGGTTAGGGTCAGGCTGCAGGGGAGGGAGGGTTAGGGTCAAGCTGCGGGAGATGGAGGGTTAGGGTCAGGCTGCCAGGAAGGGAGGGTTAGGGTCAGGCTGCGGGGGGTCAGGCTGCAGGAGATGGTGGGTTAGGGTCAGGCTGCAAGTAAGGGAGGGTAAGGGTCAGGCTGCCAGGAAGGGAGGGTTAGGGTTAGGGTAGTGAAAGGGGAGGATTAGGGTAAGAATAAGGGAAAGTAGTGGAGGACTATCGGTGCTCCATGGATCGATTGCAATGCCTCCTCGAGACATATGCAATCAAAATCCCAGCCAGTTCGCAACTGGCTGGGAGGAAGCAGAATTTTCAAAATTCTGATTTTCTATGCGGGGATCCACATCCCTTTATATGTACTGGATCCAGAGTTTAACAGTAAAAGAACATCAGGTGGAAATGTACATTTGGGCCAAACCATGTTGGACTTTTGGGGGATTCTAATTTATTTTTCTTTTTTTTGCTTGCAGTGAAAATACTTTGCATTACTACTGTTATTTAGACTTCAGCTAGGACATAGCATTTCTCAACTTTAATACTGCAACAGATTACATTTTCCTCCCCTGAATATTCAACATGGTTTTGCTCAGGTGTAAAATTCCTCATGGTTCCTTCTTATTTTCAAACTCTGGAACCAGTACACTTCTGACCGAGGGACTGTGTTGAGTTCTGAAATGGGTGTTCCCTTTTAGTAAATTTGCAGTATAGATGTTTCCCATCTAGTGTGTGCCAATCTGGACTCTGTAGGTCTGTCAGTTTCCATGCACTTATGTTAGAAAACCTATAGTAGTGTGCTATAATTACAATATGGAGAAACCATGCACAGTGGAGATTTAAAAGATGCCTTTTATCTGTTAACAGCCAACTGCTAGAAACTGTACTTAACCAGTTTGCTTGCATGTGGACATTATTTTAAGTATTAACATCTGATTTTCTTGTAGAACAGTACATATACCTTCATATAACCACTATAACTAATAATAAATATGCCTTAGATTGTCATTTTGTTTAACATGATCTCTCTCAATATGATAACTTTAACATATTATTTTAACAGTTTTTTCATCAAATTTTCTTTAACTTATGTAAGGATCACTTGTTGGTAGCTACCAATCTCCTCCTTTACTCTTTTTCAGTCTACTTAAATAATTCTTGATACTAATGACTGGTTTAACAATGGACTTGTATGTACTGGCATCGTATCAATATTTACCACTTAACTGTGGTCATTTCCAATATATTCTTATTGGGATTAATTAGCAAATTAATTATAAACCTCCAAGCGGTAATAACACCCCATGGCCACCCCCCAACCAATAAAACCCCCGAATTTTGTATAGTCAAGAGACAGAAACGATCCTTTGCACAAAAACATGGCAGCTTTATTAGGGGAATTACAATGGGAAGGGGGCATCTGCTAAAAGGTGGCAAAGTATAGACAGTGTGGAGTCATATAACTGAAAATAACGCAGTCCTACACCTTAATTAGCTACTTAATTAAGTGCAGGTTTCTCACTTAGAATATTGAATCTTAAGTACGCAGTTATAGGAGTAGAGCTACTACGCATGCATAGTAACTCCTTTACGTTATCTACGTACAATTTTGTTATGTAGATTGCATACGTGTGGTCTTTAAAGACCATGCATACGCAATCTAAGTAAGGAAATGGTACGTAGATAGTGTAAAGGAGTTACTACGCATGCGTAGTAGCTCTATTCTTATAACTGCACACTTAAGATTCAATATTCTTAAGTGAGAATTCGGCCCTAACTACCTAAACCAACTTTACCAATAAAAGGCCCACCCGCCGGGGTGAAATCTAGCCAAAAACATACCAATCGCGTGTTGTTATCAACTTACACACAAACAAACAACCACACTAACGTGTTTTTCTCAGTCGTGATTTATGCCAATTGCTTAATCAAACATTAAAAGTTTTGCTGACGCTTACCAATTTCCTAACCTAGTACGCCTTAACAACTCACTATTAAAAACAATCCACTAACTACAAAACTGACTATCTGCACTCCCTTACTAAGCTACCTCACTAACACCAATGACAACTTTAGATTACGGGTAGGCTGTGGTGGGTAAAGAATAATCCTCCTTTGGGCCTGTGGGCACTCTGAGATCCAGGGACATAAGGGGAAGGGCCACCCCCATGCACCCTCTTAAAAACCCCACAGCTTCTTCTATTAGGCATTTGTTTCCCCTCTTCCTATTGACCCCCTCATGCCTTGAGGTGCTAAGTGGTCAATGGAGTATCCCACTGCATGGGGTTTACTCCCCCTCGTGCACATTACATTAACCCCTCGGTTTCCTCTTTTTATTCATTATTAAGTTGCTATGACTTACTCACATCACTCTCAACAATACCTTCTATCTCCCTCCTGGTCAACTTGGTTATATGGAACTAAATGATTTGGGAGTTAAGTAATGGCAAAGATTTTTTATGAACAAAATAAACCTTTGCTTGATATACCTATAACTATAACCTATAACATTATTTTCATTGTGATATTCTGCTATACATGAGGAACACTCATCCTAGTAATTAATAAAAAAAAAACACTCTTGTGACATATACCTATGCTGTGCCTTCTAGTACTATATGCTATGCTATAGATATGCAAAACTATGCTATAGATGATATCAATTAAATACTGCACCAGAAGGTTTTATGTACATGCTTGGTATAAAACTAGCTTTAAGCTAGATTCCTGGGGGCCAGATTTACTAAGCTGCAAGTTTGGAAAAGTGGAGATGTTGCCCATAGCAACCAATCAGATTTTAGCTGACATTCTCTTGTATGTAAAAAGAAAGTGAGAGCTAGAATCTGATTGGTTGCTATAGGCAACATGTCCACTTTTTCAAACCCGCATCTTAGTAAATCTGGCCCAAAGAGTCAGGACAAGATAGGTGCAAGTGGTGGTCTGAGCAAAACCATGAAAAAGTGAGAGGGAAGGCAAATGTAAACTGTGAAATGCAGTGAAGTTTCCTACCGCAACTCTAATATACAGATTAACTATAAAGCTTTGCCATATGTTAGTTTTATGTGCAAAAGTAAATTATTTTATCTACATGAAAAATAATTAAAATAATATTTAATAATTAAAGTTAATCTTCACCCGTTGCATTGCAGTATTGTTTTGTTGAAGTTTTCATCTCTGGTTCAGCCCCTTGATCTCTTAGAAAATCTGAACAGTGGAATATCATCTACCTTCCTTCCACTATCATTTTGAACATTCATAATTAGCAACAAATGATGTAGGAGTCATATTTGTTTATAAAATAGAAAGTTAACATGCAAATAAGACTAATCCATTAACATCACTTTAAATGCAAAGTTACCTATAGGAAGATTACTCTCTGGAAATGCTATCCACTAACTTTGATTTACCTTTGTTTGATTCAAAGTATTGTTTAAAGGAATAACTGCAATTGCTCTATGTGTATCTGGGGCTGATTTGTTTAAAATTCTTATGAACAGATTTTTATTTATTTATATTCTTCTAGGTTTGACCGCATTTACATAGTTTTTTACTTAATTTATCAGTTAAATTAGAATTCCTGATCATGTTTTGGAACATTGAAACTATGTAAAACTCTGCAAATTATATTGCCTCTTTACTGAGAAATTGCTCCAGCTGTAATCTGGACTACACAGACTTTTGGGAGTTCTGATTTTTTCAGTGGTTATCTAATTAACTCCCTGCTAGTTCCATCCCTTTGAAACTACTTGAGTGACACCAGTTGCCAGATAATAGGGACAAACAGAAAAATATAACACAATTGCTTTTAATGGTGAAATGGTTTTGTTTCTCCCAACCTAATTAGTATAATATTCCATTGTCTCTAATGTGGATTTAAGCAATCCTTCTAACAGTAAGCAAAATAAATCTCAACTCAGTCTCATTCACAGGGAAGCGCTCTTCTCACTCTTTCTTGGAGCTGTTCCAGAGTTTCTGAGCAAGCAGAAGGTGTTGCATGTCATATCCAAAGCTGTGTGTTTCTGCAGAAACATACAACTCTGGATAAGACGTAGATGAAAAGGGCAGACATGTCGTCGTCGCCCCCCCGCAGATGGTGCCCTATATGTAGAGGCTATTCTGTCATAAAAAAAAATTATAAAAATTGTATCTAATTTATTTTATCACCAGAAATGTGTTTTATATAGTGAAATCATTTCACTTTTTCTTTTCATAGTTTTACCATATGTAGATAACTGTTTTTATTACATATAGGGTCATTTTCCCAAATGAGCTGCACCTATGACTTAAACCCCTGACATGATGCAAGGCCAGGCCTTAGGCATATAGTACTAGAAGGCACAGCATGCTCATGTGTTGTGGGCATGCTGTGCCTTGTAGTACTATAAGCATCAGCATGCCAAGTGTTAATGGCATGCACCATCACTAATGTGTGCTAGGGCAATGTAAAACCATTAATACTGTGTCCCCGATCATATGTAAATCCTACCTACATAGTTACCCCTGAAATAGAAATGTCCCATTATATGTGTAAAAAATATTATTGCCCAGCTAGTTGATATAAAAATAGTAGTGCCCCATAGAGCTTAAAATATTCTTGGCCCGACAAGAACATAGAAATGCCCCAATAGATGTAATTAACAATCAAATAGCCCCGATAATAGTCCATATGATATATCATTAGTCATATAGTGTCCTTTACTAAAGATGTTAAAAAGTGTTCCATTTAATAAAAATATTTCTACTCACATTTTAGAAATCATCAATCTTCCGGATAGTTGCTTAAAGCCTTCTTATGCTTGATAGAATAATCCTCCTCCTTGTCCTGGAGCGATGGGGAAGCCGGTCCTGCTCCTTTGGGATTTCGTGGCTATTAAAGCTACAGTTACTAGAAGTCCCTCTTATATAACCTCTCTCACGTCAAAGGTACTTCTATTTCAGGGGTGACTATGTAGGTAGGATTTACATATGATCGGGGACACAGTTTTAATAGTTTTTCTTTACATTGTCTTAGCACACATTAGTGACGGCGCAGCATGCCATTAACACTTGACATGCTAACACTTTTAGTACTAAAAGGCACACCATGCCCGCAACATATGTGCATGCTGTGTACTATATGTGCCAGCATGCTAATAGTTAATAGCATGGTGCGCTATACATTTTTAAAATGAAAAATGATTTACCCTCCAACCTAAAAATGAATAGAAATGCTTATAACAGTATGGTTACATACAGTATAATACATTCAGAATGTATTAGAAGGCAGTAAGGACACCCTTGGATGAGATGTGGAAACCTAAGTGCTTAAATTGATTTCCCATTGACAAAATAGTTCGTTGGAAATTTTATAAACAAACAGTTGCATATTTCTTACATTGATAGAATCTACATAAACACATCATTTTTCTTTCAGATATACACTTCTGTCTTTAGCTTTTTTGTAGATATTGTATCTTTACAAGTCTGCAATATTGTCGACAACTGTTCTGTAAATGTATTGTTTTCTGTGATCTAAATGCTGGCATTGTGTAAAAAAATAAAAAAAAAACCTTACTTAAATAAATGGCACAAAATGGTTTTATAAACTACAGAAAATGAAACAGTTTTGCTTAATGAGCAGTACGACCGTTTTCCTGCAAATTATGCAGCTAATGCAGTTCAGAGGATTATAAATGGCTTAATGCATTTCTAGAGGTCACATTTTGTGCCAGTCCAAAAACAGGTGTAAATCCTATATAAGGACAAAATAATGATCATGACATTTGATAATGTTGCCTCCCTGATTCAATGAATACCTGCTGCTGCTGCTGCCTCAGGCTAATATATATAGGACCTGATTCAGAGTTTTAGCGGATGCGGAAGTTGCATCTGCTAAAACGTGCTATGCGAGGTGCCTTAATTGCTCCAACCGCACGGCTTTTTTTTTGTTTTGTAATAAAAAAAATATCCCCTTCCATCGCTATCCCCTCCGCCGCAACCCGCAAGCTATAAAAATAAATAAATAAAGAACGGCCAGCCAAGGCATGCTGCCTCTAGTAGAACTACAAGTGCAAGCATGCCCATGAATGACAAGGCATGCTTGAGCTAGTAGTACTACTATCGACAGAATGCCCTGCTCCAAAAAGCCTTACATGCCCATGCCATTATAAAAAAATATATATATACTGTGCCCTCCCCCCAAAAAATGTTAAACGTCATTAAAAAAAAGGTAGTGCCCACGGCAAAAAAAAAAATCGCGACATGTGCCTCTTCAAAATCCAAATAAATAAAAAAAATGTCAGGTCCCTGTCCCCTTCGTGAAAAAAAACATAAAGTGCCCACATACTTTAAATAATAAAAATTGCCACATGTGCACCTTAAATAAAAATATAAAAATTGCCCATAAAATGGCCACACAAATAAAAAAAAAAACATACTTACCTGCTCTTATGGGGGTCCAGTCTTGTAAGCTTTTAATCCGGGGGGTGGCCTTGGCAAAAAAAAAACCCTATACAGATGACGAATACCATGTCCTGAACCGCAGGATTCCCGACGCTAATGACAGGTCTTCTGTCATTGGGGTATATTTATACCCTTTGGGCAGTGCCACAATTATCGAGAGAACGAGAATTCTGACAGAATGCTGACACATCTTTCTGTGCGCGCTCCCGATCTGGGCATGCGCAGTAGACATTTCGGCTGCGCTTCCGTCTGAAAAATAGATGGAAGCACAGCTCTGAATCAGGTCCAGAGTCTATAGATGCTCCTGGGTTTACTTTAGATCACTGATTATTTTTGTAAATAGGACATGCTGGTACCTGTAGTTGCACTAAGATAAAATGTTAATGAATTATTTATTATTTCTATAATTATCCCTGCTTTTGAAATTTCAGATAGTGTTTTGAAGTTTAATCAATCATTAAAGTTCTTATTTATTTTCTCCTGACATTAAAACTTTCCTATACATTTGAAAGTCGCTAATTAATTTTTTATTACACATCTTTAATATGAGGCATGCTTACAATATTTTATAATGCCCCAGAACACAATTTAATAAATAAATAAACAAACAAACAACTATTGCTATAACTAAATAAATTATATTGTAATATTTATCTGTAACTGTCACAGGCACTATAAACAAATTTCCAGGGGTTAAACCCTAAACTGCAATTTTATTATTTCTTTCTTCACTGATCCACCCATCAACCTCAAAATTACAACAACATTGTATTCAACACTTCATTAATAAAAGCCTATCTGAACAGAAAAAATAATTGCAAATGAAATGTTTAAACTGCCAGAATGTTAAATCATTCCACTTGGTTGCAGATTGCAAACAGTATGGTAACATTTTGTCACATGTAACATTATGCAGATTTAGTATAATTTGGTGCTGGCAATTTGTCAGAATCATTCAGCAAGGTGTTGGATTTACTGACAGAACAGCTGCATCTGCTTTAAATGTTCTATATCCAAAAATTCTCAGTGGTAAATACAAAAGGTGATGTCTGTTGCTGTACATCTGTAAAAATTGTTTCAAATAATAATTCACTTTAATAAAGAAAAAGTTGTCAGAAAACAACATTTAGAATATGTTGGTTGTAACATCTATACTTATAATCAGTGGTTATCTTGTATGAAAATAGGGGAAAGGTAATTATCTAATCTTATGAGTTATCACAATTTCCTCATTTTTGAGTTACATTTCATTATATGCCCCTTCATGGTGTTCCCAATTAATTTTACAGTTGCAGTCCCCGCTAAGAAAGTCTGATGTCCGAAATAGGGACATCTGAAACATCATTTTCGGATGTCCCTATTTCAAATATCCCTTTAGTTTAGAATTTTTTTTCAAAATGGATGAGTATGACGATTAGCATACTCACCCATTCCGCTTCGGAAATACTGCCGCCACTACTGCAGAACCTGGACCACGGAAAAGGTGAGTAACCTCTCCAGGGTTAGGGCCAGGCTGCGGAGAAGGGAGGGTTAGGGTCAGGCTGAAAGGGAGAGAGGGTTAGGGTCAGGCTGCAAGGGATGGAGGGTTAGGGTCAGGCTGTAGGGGAGAGGGTTAGGGTCAGGCTGCAGGGGAGGGAGGGTTAGGGTCAGGATGTGGGAGATGGTGGGTTAGGGTCAGGCTGCAAGGAAGGGAAGTTAAGGGTCAGCTTGCGGGGTCGGGAGGGTTAGGAAAATGGAAGGGGAGGGTTAGGGTTAGAATTCGGGGAAGGGTTGGGGTAGTTTAAAGCCTTATCTTTCGGAGCACCGCTGCTATGCCCCATCAAGGCATACGCAATCGAAATCTCACCTAGTTTGAAACTGGCTGGGAGAAAAGGCCCTATCGAAATAGAACCGTTCTTTCCAGTGACCCACACCCTTAATTTTACACTCCATTAGAATAAAACCCAAACAAAAAGTACCTGATCCTCTGTTGTCAACAATTTGTTTACATTTTACTATAACTCTGAGATTATTGACCTTACATCTCTTTTTTCTGCTCCTGCTTTTGTGGAAATTTTTTTTTTATATATTTTTTTTTCTATTTTAACCCTCAAATCATGATCAAATATGATCAGTTATGATCAATTTTTGTCTCTTTAATAGCCTTTTTTTCTTTCTGCTATCTGTATCTTTGGGCCTGATCCAGAACAACGCATGCTTGCGAGCTAACGCTGATCGTAAGTGTAAAATCGGCAGAAAAAATGCACCGCACATGCGCCTAGTGACAACTTCTGGTAGTAAAACACTGATTTTCGTAGCGGTGATTCGGGCGTTCGTATACTTTGCGTTTTTACCGACAAAGGGGCGTGTTTATAGTATGAAGTTCGTATGGATGCTGGAGTTAAGGAATATAGGCGGGGGGAGCCGTTTGAATTGTACAGTATGGGCGTGCTAAGCGTCGTTAATACGCAATGAACTTACGGACGGCCGTGGGAACGAACACAAAAGTTAGGGTAGGTTTTGCCGAGTGTATGGATGCTAAACTAGGTATGAGCAAGGGGAGTGCCTATTACCGTGCATCGGTGGTACGTTCGGCGAATACGCTACGCACACCAGTGTAGGTCTGGATCAGGCCCTTTGTCTCTCTATCTCTTGTGTGTAACAAGTATTTATCCACCTTCCTGTATCATTATTTTCAAGTATGATCCTAAAATGATATGAGTGATAATGCTTATCACATTTCCATATAAAATAACTCTGCAAAATAATATATTTTTTCATTTCTATTTTTTTTTATATATAAATTTGTCTGCTTTTTCCTATATAATCTTGCTCTTGTGTGGACATGTTAACACTAAACGTTAAGAAAGGATGGGGAAATAAAAACAATTACACATATGAAAGATATACAAAACAGAATGTGATCCAAATGTGAAGCGCATAACACAGGGATGGAGTATAGGGGTAACAATATGTCTCACTGTTGAGAGTGTATGAAAATAGGGTTGACAGTGTCTGTTTTAACTGTCAGTGAAAATGCTTGTGCGGATAGAGTATAACTGGGTACTACTGATGGCAGAGATACCCGTGAAAGGTACACACAAAAAAAAGACACCTGTGGTCAATGAAACAACCTACGGATATCTCAGAGCTGGAATGGAAACTGTTACGAAAAGCGACTTCTTCAAAACTGTATCCATTCAAATAACATGTAAAGAAAAGTCAAAAGAGAACTCAAAGTTAGTGAAATGACACTTTGCAATACAAAAAAATAAAGTGGAGAACGAAACACAGGAAAATAAGATGGATATAGGGGAAGAGGAACCTGTTGTCAAAAAATTCAGAGCAAAATTTACTTTCAACCCAGTACATAATAGGGGGTGTTATATTAACACATTTAATGAGATTACCATGAAACCTACCTTAACACTCTAGCTCAAAAAAGGAACAAGAAACGTAAATATAATAACATGACAAAAGAGGATATATTAGCTGTAAAAAGTTTGCTGAATAATTAATCTATTATCATTAAACAGGCAAATAAAGGGAGGGGGGGCTAGTAATTATGAAAATCTCTGATTATGAGAACGAGGCCCTCCGTCAACTAAATAACGGAACAATATATCAATGTCTAAAATCAGACCCCACTAATAATATTTTAACTAAGTATTGCACCTTAATCAATAAGCACTATGTAGCAGGAGCGTTTGATAAGGATGCTAATGCTTTTCTGGAGGTTACAGCATCGGTTATCCCAGTCCTGTATCTACTGCCCAAAGTGCATAAGAACCCTTTACATCCTCCGGGTAGGCCTATAGTTGCAGGCATTGACTCTGTCACGGCCAAATTCTCTGAATATATGGACTCTATTTTCCAACCGAAAGTGCTAGCTATGAAATCATATTTGAAGGACACGACAGCAGCCATCAATCTTTTTGAAAATAGGACATGGACTAGTGAATCTTTTTTGGTCACTGCAGATGTCACCTCCCTCTATACCATCATCAAACATTCTGATGGTATAGAGTGAGTAAAGAAATGCCTTACCCAGGATAACTCCATTTTAAAAGATTTAGTTCTAGAAGGCCTCTCATTTATTTTGGACAACAATTATTTCTTTTTTAAGGATTCTTTCTATTTGCAGCGGACAGGCACCGCTATGGGCGCAAAAAGTGGCACCAAGTTATGCCAACCTTTTTATGGCCTCCTGGGAGGAAGAATATATCTGGGGAATACACCCATGGAAATTCATTTATACGTAAAAGCAGTTGCCATCATAGGACTTGGCTAGAGGGGGTTCCCAAAAGCCAATTCCAACGGCTAAGGAGAAAATGTACAAATACATCAGATTTCAATGAACAAGCTGACTTAATGAAAAATTATTTTGTAGAAAAAGGTTACAGTGAACAGGACATCAATATGGTAATTGATAAAGTGACTAAACAGAATAGAGAAATCCTATTATCCTCTAAACAAATAAAAAAGACCCTCAAAATAATAAAACAATGTATCAGATAGCTTTTGTAACAAAATAGCATAGGGACCATCTAGAATATTTTAGTTCAGGATCCTCTCTTAACAGAGACCTTACCCAAAATAATTTGGCCATATCTTTAACAAACAGTACACATTACACTATTAAGGAAGGAACTAATATCTGTTTCAAAGGTTTTTATAAGTGTGGCGTATGTGCTATGTGTAGAACTCATACTGCACAAGTTTCAAAAACAATTACATTTCAGTCCACCCAAAATAGCAGATCATTCCCTATCAAACACCTGACGTTCTCAAAATGTGGTTTACTTCATTGAATGCCATTGTGGATGACAGTGCATAAGGAGAACCACTCGTCCTCTAAAAACCAGATGGTCAGATCACCTAAATAATATCAAAAAAGGTGTTTTAAATCATAATTTATCAGCTCACTTAAATCCTACCATCAGTGTTCTGTCACCTCTATACGTAAAGCTATAGGAATAGATAGGGTTAAACCTAAATGGAGAAACTATGATACCCAGGGTACTTTGGCCAAGAAAGAAATGGAGTGGATCTATAATATGGGATCCCTCCACCCTGGAGGCTTAAACGTATATTTTGATGTGTAAGATCTTTATGGCTATTTATATATTTATTTGCTTTTATTTTTTCATTTTCTAAGTTTTTAAAACATTGTGTTTTTTTATCTCTTACATTTATCAGTTTTTAATGCATTTTATGTAAATATTTATGTATTTATTTATGTAATTCTGATGATGTTCTTATATTTGATATTGGATTTTAGTTTATATGGTGCAGACCCCTCCCATTGACTATTCAGTCCAATCAAAATCATCCACTTTCTATAGGACACCCTTTATAATTCCAAGATAAGCATACCATTACTATAAGCCTTGAGAAAGGACGTTGAAACATCCGAAACGCGTTGGAAGATTGCTTATTTTGGACCATTATTGCATGACATGGTATCCTGTAACACGAACAGCTGATGATCTGTTATCATCAAAAGCTTTAATTGACAAATAGTTCTGTACTTGTCACACTTCCATTGTGAGTACCCCTTTTTTTCTGATTCAAATAAAGATCTTTTTGGTGAGTGTATTACACTATTTGTGGCTATTCTCTCTTTCCACTATGGCGGGAACACGGCATTAGTGATTCAATAGAAGAAAATCTTTGAAAAGGACAAAGAAATGTGGACCATTTGTAAATGCACACCTTATGAAGAGAATCCAATTTGAATACAATAGCACAATAGGGTGTAACAGCTACAGTGAGAAAGAAAATGTACAAAATTTAAAAAGTAACCTTTATTGGATATACAATTAAAAAAGCTAAATATTAAATATAAAATCATGCATCGCATTGCAGTAGAGCGGTACAGCACCATTCAAATAAATGCCAATTGTGTGCAAGTATGAAACATAGATCAACACAGGTAAGTAGGTAGAGCTTGGTAATACAGTATTAAATCAGGTATGGTAGTTGGTTGGTAAGTAAATAGGGCACACTTCAAAAAGTAACTCCCTAATCTGGGTAAACATGAGCTGTCTCTATTGCCCAAAGCCCACTAGAGTACAATGCAAGAACCAAAGTGGCCTGTATGGTGACCGACGGAAGAACCCACATTCAAGCAATGGATGATAAATTAAAACTGGGGATGCCGAGGTGCACCTCGACTCCCCCTTACCCCAAAGTACGTTTCGCCAGGCATGGGTTTCTCAAGGTATCGATCACACCCCCAGCACATATAGTAACAACACACAGAGACAAAGTAATGACTCAAATAGTTACTGTATCAGTAATACATAAAATCGTTTAATGTAACAGTCGCAGCTCATATCATAGTGAGATGAAGAAGCCCTGTGACAAACTAGCGTCCCTATAAAACCCCCCACTTCCACCCAACTAATGGGAGGCACAGTAAGGATTTGCTGCATGTTCATATTAAAGCGACAGTCATTAGTGTTGACTGCAGAAAACACCAGCATATTAATCAGACAAACTATGCAAATGGCGATAATGTACTAAAAAACAGGCATGTGAGTTATTGAACTAACCTGGTATCAGTTATGGTCCCGATGATCAAAAAACAGAACCTGTAATAAAGGACTAATCATTGTGAGGGTAGATCTAAATTACCCAAAAATATTAAGAGACTCAGAGAGTGATGTACAGTTCATGATCAAGATATAATAGTAGAATAAGGTGAATCCATGAATGTGACCATTATAATTCCACATGCCAACTGGCAAATGTGACATTGCCTTATTCATTAATCTGATTTAAAGTGATCATGGTATAAGAACTACTAAATTTCACAGAGTTAAGTATATACAGTCTATTCTGAATTAACAAGGGGACAAGAGGAATAGAGGAGACCAGGGGTGTAGTTCCTTATAACAAGATAAAATAATACTAAATTACATAGAGTTAGGTATATACAATCTATTCTGAATAAACAAAAAGATAGAGGGACAAAGGAGACTAGGGGGCAGATCCAGAGCTACGCTGCCCGCCGTAGTTATACCCCCCCTCCCCGCCGTAGTTACGGCGGGCAGCAGCGTAAGAACGGCAGAGATGCCGTTCTGCTCATGCGCCGGGCCGATGTTGCGTCTAGCGTCCGTAAGTCCAGCGTAGTTACGGAAAAGGGGGACGGGACACTGTAGTTACGGAAGCTGGGTGGGGGGAGGGAAATTAGTACGGGAGGGCTGGGTTAGGGATGTTACGCTCCTGAGTGAGCGTAGTAAGACACAGTTCCGCCAGCTGAAGTTAGGGTAGCCTTCAGCCAGCGTAACTGTGTCTAACTACGCTGACACAGGGGAAGGGACAGGGGGGGTGCACCAGAGCTACGCTGGCCATACTTATGGCCAGCATAGCTCTGGATCTGGCCCTAGGTGTGTAACTCCTTATAAAAAAAACAGTGTCATTTCACTGTTAATTCAGACCTTTAGGTATCACACAATCCATCAGGAAGATGAGCCTGCATTCTCTCTCTAATAAAATTCTATCCCAGTCACCACCTCTCTGGTCCTCACGTACCCTTAACATACCAAAGGATTTCAGGAGATTGGAATTGGAGGCATGGTTCTGTGATTCAAACTGGCCATTTGAAGCTGGAAACGGGAGTGAGGCTACAACATACCATTCACCCACAAGGCATACGGAGGATCTTTCTAACAGCTGTGGCTGTGGCTGATTATCTTCAGAAGGTGACGTCAGGAACAGTAGAGCTGTACTGTACAGCTCTACTCTTCCTGACATCACCTTCTGAAGTTAATCAGCGCCCCCTACTGCCGGAAATTTATATTGAAGACGCCGGGATCAAGAATAGAAGCTTTCTTCTCCATCAACAGCCCAGAAGAATTTTCAAGCTTGAAGAAAAGACCGGAATCAGCATTTCAAGAAAATTAGAAGGCTCCCAAGATGCGGACATCTAATGGTGAGTTAAAACATTTTTTTTATTCATTTTATACACATGTAACACTTTATGTATACCACTTACTTTAGGAGAGATGACCACCTAAGGTAAGAGCATACACGTAGAGGGTAATGTTAGTTAGGTTTACATATTTTTACACATGTAACACTTTATTAAAGAATTGTAGGGGTTAATGTCTGTGTACACAGAATTACAAGGATCACCTTTGCTGATCCTTGTAATTCAATGACTACAGCATGGCTACACATGCAGCCATGCAGCACTTTGGATTTTTAAGCACAAAAACACATGTCTGTTATACAGACATGTGTTTTAATGGTCGCGATCGGCCAAAAAACATACATTCGCCCCTGTATAGAGGCGAATGTATGTTTTGTGATTTAAAGGCGATTTCACCGCGATCCCGGTGAAATCGTCTTTAGTGAATTACAAACTTCGTATGTTTGTAATTCAAAAAAGACGGGACCGCGAATTGCGTGTGATTTTTAGCTTAGTGTATACACTTTTGCGATTTTTAAGCTAAAAATCACACGATTTAAGGCGGATTAGCCCAAATCGAGTTTAGTGAATGAGGCCCCCAGAGCGGATACAATTTTGAAGAGGTCTTTTATGGGACTACATGTGGACATTGCTTTTCGCAACAGTTTTTATTCCATCCATGAGATATTCGTAGGTTGTTTCATTGGGCCGGATCCAGAACTACGGCCATCTTCCACAGAAGGCCATCATTTTCTGAAAGATAGCTACTGCGCATGCGTAGTAGCTATTGTACGTAATCTACGCATTGATACGTAGATTGCGTATATGTGGTCATTGACCACATAGTTGTCTTTTTTTGTGTGTGCCTTTCATGGGTATCTCTCAGTAGTACCCAGTTATACTCTATCCGCATAAGCCTTTTCACTGACAGTTAAATCAGACACTGTCAACTCTATTTTCATATACTCTCAACAGTGAGACGTATTGTTTCCCCTATACTCCATCCATGTGTTATGCGCTTCACATTTGGATGACATTCTGTTTTGTAATTCATGTGTTGAAATTGTGCATATCTTTGTGGTGATTTGTGTTTTAAGGTTCTACTTTAGGAGCTCTCCTAACTGCCGATCCATTCCCTACATCCATATGAAAGATATGTAAATAGATTTAGATGTATTTCAGTTTTAACAAACAATAAAAGTCTAATGTTAAAACCTAAGTTTTTGTCACAAATGTCTAGTAAGAGCAAGATAATAAGCTCTTAAAAACACTCAACCTATGCAGGAACTGATCAACATTGAAATAGTGTCCTGTGTGTCAAATTTTCCATTTTTTAAAGCAACACCGTTGATTTTAACACAAACTACCTCGATTTTGCATGCTCAAAAATATAAAGATAAATAGTAAGTGAAAGGGGGTGAAGCGGGATAGGGTAGCGCTTCCTATGGGGGGTGTACATAGGGTATCTTTGTTGGGATGCTAATAGTGTGTACTAAAACATTTAACATGTAATTTAGAGTGAGGGTCCTGGTAGTGTACTGTCCCAAAAATAACTCAACTAGGAGGGTCCCTATTTTAGCATGGTCAGGATTAAGCTCTGTATGCACGTGATGTGGAGAGCGCCGTGGAGAAGGAAGTAAAGAGGGACAGGAAGGTAAGTAACAAGGGGAGAGGCTGGAGGCACATGTGAGGGAATACTGAGGGGTTCTTGAGGCACATATGGGGAAATACTGAGGGGGGTTGGAGGAACATATGAGGGAATACTGAGGGCGACTGGAGGCACATATGGTGCAATACAGAGGGGGGGCTGGAGGCACATATGGTGGAATACTGAGGGGAGGTGGGCTGGAGGCAAATATGGGGGAATACTGAGGGGTCTGGAGGCACATGATGGGTGATACTGAGGGGGGGCTGGAGGCACATTGGCAGGGGGGGCACAAAGCATATATTCTCACCTAGGCCTATGACTCACTAGTTCCGCCTCTGGGATGAGCAATAAAATAAACAATATACTACTGCAGAATCTAAATAAATTTCAATATAGATAATAACTACAATGCACTCACAAGTCTACACTTGCTTTTTTGTTCTGAAGCAGGTGTCTGTGCATTCGTTCCCTGTATGTGGCTACTGTGTGCTGCTTGCTTCGGTTCCGTGGTCCCGACACCCCGCTGTGTATGATCACCGAAGGTTGATCTTCAGCAGCTATCACTTTAGCTCCCATCGGATTGACACAGTGATGGCCCGTCGGTCCTTCTGTTCAGTGTGCGATGCACTCTATGGTTACCGCCTACTTGTCCGAAGCGGCTATGGCGCCTGTGGGGGATGCAATCAGCTGGTCAGTTTTATTAGGTAAAACAATAGAATTTGTCTCCAGTTTGATTAGAACAAACAAACTTGACACATATTTTATTGTTTTATCTAATCAAAGTGACCAGCTGTTCGCATCCCCCACAACCGCTCCGGACATGGAGGCATTAACCATAGAGGGCATCGCACACTGAACAGAATGACCGACGGGCCATATCACTCTGCCAATCAAACGGGATCTAATGTGATAGCTGCTGAAGATCAACCTACGGGAATCATACACAGCAGTGTCTCAGGACCATGGAAATGAAGCAAGTTGCACACAGTAGCCACAGACGGGGAACAAAAGCACAGACACCTGCTACATGACAAAAAAAGTGTAGACTTGTGAGTGCATTGCAGTTACTATCTATATTGAAATTTATTTAGATTATGCAGTAGTATTTGTGTTTTTACATTGCACCCAGCCCCATCTCCGGCAATTTAAAGTGAAGGCAAAAAGTCTCCACCATCTCAGGAGAGTAAAATCACTGGCAAAAAAAATCACCTACATCACCGAAGTTTGCAAATTGCGAGTCAAACTCGCAGTATAGTAAATTCAAAGATTTGAGAGAAAAAAATTGCCCCTCAACTCTGGCGATGTAGGGCGATTTCAAGGGGCGAAATCTGGCCCAACTCATTAAAAATGTTCTACTTGGCTACATGCCCATGCCCTGACCTTGTGTCTTGCACATTTCTAAAAACCTTCAGTTTGATCAATTCTTTGAAGCAATCTATTGTGTGACTATAAAATGGCTGCTTAATACAAAATGGAGGCTATTCTGCTATGTTTGATCTATCAGCAATGACAGAATATTTAGGGACTAGAACAAACTTGATGGACAGTAATGTGAAGAAAGATGATGTTAACATTGTTGGGGTTGAACTTTTTTAAAGGACAAAACAGGTTCAAGTGTACACTTGAGCAAAACTATGTTGCAATGTGAGGGGTACAAATTAACTTAAATTATTTTTAAAGCATAAAAAATACTTTGCTTTGGAACAATAGAACTCACATACTTTAAATCTTTGAGTACTCTATAAAAAGTGACAAAGACCCTATAGGGCTGCAGGCAACATAAATGGCAGGCAGGGATCACTCAGCACCAGACAGGTAGGAAATAAGGGGTATCTTGTTTACTTTTTGGATTGGCCTGACAGCTTAAGGGGAAGTTAATCTTAGGAGGTTTTTAAGGTCAGGCCCAGGGGAGGGGTGTCTCTTTGCCTTGAAATCTTTCAGAGTGGCTGAGTATCTGTATTTGTAATTGAACTGCTTATTGTATTGTCCTACCTTTTCTTTCTCTCTTTTTTCTCTCTTGCCTTCTCTCTGTATTCTCTATGTGTTACTTGAATTGCTGGGTTGTTAATCTGCTTGTCTCGCTGCTCTGACGGTGTCAGTTGGTCCTTCCTGGTCTTTTGCGTGCCCTGCGTCCAGCCTCATTGCCCTCTGCTTCCCTCTTCCCATCGCTAAAGCTATGTCTGTCCCCGCTCAGCCGAGCCGGCAGTGCTCTGCTCCCGGCAGGTTCCGGGAAGAGGTCACGGCGTCCGCATCCCAGGGTACTTCCGCTACCCGCCGGAAGTCTTGCACGCAGTCTCGCGAGACTTCCGGCGCCAAGGAGCAAGCGGACACTTGGTCCGCGTTGCAGACAGCGGCCAAAGCTTCACAGGAGAGGGACTCTCACCAGTTGGCTAGGGGTGAGTCTCTCTGCACAAGGGACAATGGAAAGGGAGGCTGCTTGGGCGGCTCCAGCGGTGGAGATCACGGTCATACTCACAGGCTGGGAGCAACCTGTCTCAACATAGCATACTAGCTGCTTCTCATGTGTCTGAGTCACTGGTTGGCTCAACAAGGGGGGCTGTGGGGGTTATTGTCAGCGCTGCTTCTCCTGGGTCCACCTGTCCTTCCTCAGCCTCTGCCATGTTAAGGAGTGAGGTTAACCTGCCATCCACTAGTCAAGAGTTACCAGCCAATCCCATGATGCAACAGCAGCCCATTGGTGGATTGAACCCTCCTATAATGCCATAATGGAACTTTCCTACTGGGTTTTTCCCTACGCAGGGATGGCCACAAAATTATACTATACCCCCTTACCTAGCATCCTTTACCATGGTACCGTTGATGAGCACCCCTTCCAGGGGGGGTGGGGAACATGCCCGTGGCCTTTATGGCAGCCCCTCCTAAGTTTAGCTCCTATGATGTAATTGGAGTGAGTACTTTGGCCGGTGGGGGGGCACAAACGTTGTTGGCAGCATATCGCAGAACCCTGTTTTGTTACTGCCTTCTAATCAGTGTGTTGTTCCAGAACCATTAGCAATGAGTGCTGACAGATCCACAAAGCCGTCGTCTCATGAAGATGTCCAGGTGCCGGGAACGTCAGGGGCTGAGCCGAGGAGCAGTGTTCACAGTGACGTGGTGGACGTGGTGGAGAGCCGTGAATTAGCGCCAAATTCTGGTGCTGAAAGCTCCTCTTCTATGTCTGATGAATTGTCTTTAATAGGGTCCTCCAATACCAATATAAAATTGAGTAAAGTTATGAAATTGTTGCACAAAATGTTAGGCAAGGGGAAGGGTAAGAAGCAAAAGAAAGAGGTTGTCGAGAAGAGTTCTGGTGCCCCCAACATTCCTTCAATGGTTTGCAAAAATACCGCAATCTATTAGAACATGCGGGCCTCCGTGAAAGACAGAATAAAGAAGGGTAAATTTGTGTGCATGTTCTTTATCACGGACACCGCTATAAAAAGCCTAGGAGGCAGCTAGTGCCAAAGGGGGCATTGGGGAGGATAATTATAAATCTTTCCCCAAATGGTTGGCTGGTTTCTGCACTTTTGCCGTGTGCTACTTGGAGACTCGCAAGGACAAGTATAGAGCAATTTGGTGCTATATGCACCTCATTCAGGACATGGTAGCCTCCTTCAGGGGTAACGCCTGGAGGGAATATGATGAGGGGGTTATAACAAAGCAAGAGGGACGTAAATCATTGGATTTGGCAGTAAAGGACCTAGAAGTATGGTCCAAGGTGACGAATCCGGGGCAAGCTGCAATTAAGCCCCAGTCCTTTCATAGGCCTCAGGGAGTGGCAAGAAACCCTGGTCCATTCACTAATAAAGGTAGATGTTTTGCCTACAATCACACCCGTTGCACTAGGGGGACAGGTTGCAGATTCAGGTATAGTTGCCTTAAGTACAGAGCTGGACACCCTTCAAAGGACTGCAATGCCCAAGCCACTGGGGGTGGAGGTAAACCTCAGCA
>WWET01001274.1:297457-318939 GCA_011038615.1 Limnodynastes dumerilii | reverse complement strand
GGGGGGGTGACGGAGGCGCGGGGGGGGGGGGGGGGGGGGGGGGTAGCTCAGCAGGGCCAGGTCCCCCATTAAGGTTGAGGCTATGGAAAAATGGCTGGAAACCTACCCCTTAAGGGAGGATGCCTGCTTCGGATTGGTTTCAAAGTTGGTTTATAAATTACCTAATACAGGTCATGTTCCAATCAGTTCCCCTCTGAATATAAAGTCCGCTCATCAGTTTCCAGGGGTGTTAGATGAGGGTCAGCGAGGTAGGATCGCGGGCCCTTTCCCTGTTCCACCTGTGGAGGATTTGGTCATTTCACCTGTAGGGGTAGTTCCCAAAAAGGTACCTGGTAAATTCAGGATTATCCAGCATTTACCGTACCCGGAGGGTTGTTCAGTGAATGATGCCATTGACCCGGCCTAGTGCAGGGTGGTGTACCAGTCCTTTGAGGAGGCACTGGAGATGCTGTGTGCTTGTGGCCGGGAAGCGCAGCTAGCAAAACTGAATATTGAATCCGCTTTCTGGTTATTGCTGTTACACCTGGATTCTTTTCGTTTCATGGGATTCAGAATGCCTCAGGGTTATTTTGTAGACTGTTGTTTACCCATGGGATGCGCCATCTCTTGTGCCTTCTTTGAGAAATTTAGCACTTTCCTGCATTGGTGCATTAAGGTTGGTGGTGGGCATCAATTCTTGGCACATTACCTTGATGATTTTCTGTTTACCGCCCCGGCAGCATCAGATGAATGTGCGCGGGCGTTGTTTTCAGTGCGGTCCCTATTTTTCCACTTTGGTGTGCCTGTCGCCTCTGAAAAGACAGAAGGTCCCACTACTTGCTTGGCTTACTTGGGTATCGAAATTGATACCGTTGCAGGGTCCTGCAGATTGCACCAGGACAAAATTATACAGATGCAGGGGGTTCTGGGCGATCTGCAGGGTCGCCGCAAGATGATGCTGAAGAAGGTTCAGTCTCTCCTTGGGTTATTAAACTTTGCTTGTAAGGTGATACCCATGGGGAGAGTGTTTTCACAGCAGTTGGAGCGTACATTCAGGCGTACGTAGGTCTCACCATTTTGTCACGTTGTCCAGAGACATTCGTGATGACGTGGAGATGTGGTCCGTTTTTCTGAGTGATTTCAACAGGGTTCGCATCTGGCGGACACCATTATAGTCGAATCAGGAAGTCCAGCTATACACTGGCGCTTCAGGGTCCGTAGGTTTTGGAGCATTTTATCAAGGTCAATGGTGTGCTGAAAAATGGCCAACAGAGTGGGTTTCATCCAGGCTTACTGCAAACTTGTTGGTCCTGGAGTTGTTTCCCATGGTTGTTGCAGTGGATCTGTGGGTGGCAGAGTTACAGAATAAGAATATTCTATTCTGGTGCAACAATCTGGGGGTGGTCCAGGCTATCAATCGGCAGCGAGCGTCTTCACCTCCCGCTATTAGGCTTTTGCGTCATTTGGTTTTACGTTGTCTTCAAATTAGTGTTAATTTTAGAGCCAGGCATGTCTCAGGAGTGGACAATATAATTGCTGACGCATTGTCCCGATTTGATTGGCCAAGGTTTAGGTTGCTGGCGCCGGGGGCTTGGGCGGCTGGTTTGTCATGTCCTTTGCGTCTTTGGCAGATTGTGAAACCGGCTAAGAGTCCCTTGCAAACGGCTCCCTGGCCCCGGCGACTCTGCGGGTCTACAAAAAAGCCTGGGTGGAATGGGTTCGGTACAGAGATAGCAAGGCGCAGAGGGGTAAGTCTGACTCAACCATTTTATTACATTGGATATGGAGTATGTATAAGGTCAGGAGGTCTAAGGCAGTCATGTCCTTTCAGTTGGCTGGCATTGCCCATTTTTTGGTGTTGTATGGTAGGGTTGATTTTCCAAAAAGTCCTATGATTAGGAAGGTGATAAGAGGGTGGGCTTGTAAGCAGCCAGCTAGAGAAGATGTTCATCGGCCCATTGATGTCGCTTTGCTGGAGAGAATATTGGGTGTGTTGCCAGAGGTTACCTCCTCAGCTTTTGAATCCAGTCTTTTTAGTGTAGCTTTTTCCTGGGCCTTTTTCGGGGCTTTCAGTTAGCGCGCTGGTGGCTTCCGGCAAGGTGGCGAATAATTCAGGTATGCTTGCACGCAATGTGGTCTTTAAAGGGGATTCCATTGCGTGCAAGGTGCATAGGTCCAAGACGCATCAGTTGGGGAAGGGGCAATGGGTATTCCTGGCCCCCAACCCGAACGGGAAGGTATGCCCTGTGTCTTTGGCTAGGCAATATTGGGACTTGGAGGCAGTTAAAGGTAACAACTGATTGGCCTACGTCAGTGGAGACCCCTTGACCAAGTACCAATTCGGGTTCGTCTTTAAAAAACACATAAAGGTGGTTGGGTTGGATGCCGTTCCGTATGGCACCCATTCCATTTCACATTGGCGCTGCTAGGTCTGTCGCCCTAGAGGGGCGATCTCCCGCTGACATTCAAGTTCTGGGGAGGTGGAAGTCCGGTGCATATAGAAAATATATTAGATTAAGTAAGTGTTAAGTCAATTTGGGGTGTGCCTAAGCTTGAATCAGTCCTAGAATTAGCTGCTTACCTCCCAGTAAGTCTCACTTTAGTAAGTGGAAGTTTGGAGGTTTCAGGAGTTGTTCCCCCTCGTTAGGATAGTTCAAGGCTGGGTGATCCTATCCCCTCCCCCCATTTTTGGTTTGCGGTTATGTTAAAAAAAAAAGCATAAAAATAATAATAATAAAATAATAATTGTTTTATTAGTAATAATTATTATAAGTAATTAAATAGGTACATTAAATTAATTAAAATTGAGTTGAATTAGAACGTGTTTTCTATAGGGTCTTAGATAGAAAATATATTAAAATAGTTTGGCGGGAGGTAGAAAGTATGATAAACTTGGTTAAGGTGGGTTAAAAGTTACTCTAGTGGTTAGGTTATATAAGGCTTGGTTTTACCCTGTACGGTAGGGAATGTGGTAATGTTTTGAAGGGTCCTTATGTTATTTCCTACTGGCTTGTTATCTTGCAGACCGGGGGTGAACTGGCAGGCAGGCATGGATTGTCGGCCATTCCCACGTTTAATGGGCAGGGCGTGCTGCAGCCGCCAGGTGTGCAGGGGTCACGGACAATTATTGGATAATTTCCTGATTCGGTTTCCGGGGGTTGCAATGGGAGCTGTTTTTACATTTGCTGTTAAGGGCTCTTGTGGTATTTGGTTCCCACAAAGTAATAGTTATTTATTTAGGGGGAATGACCTTACAAAACGGTCCACCCGGGACCTGGAACGTTCATTTAAAGGTGATATTTGCAAATTAATGACTAAATTCCCAGGGATTCACATAGCCTGGTCCTACATGATACCTAGGCTACAGTGTTAAAAAGATAGCCCTGAAGAGGAAGAAGCTCACTTTTATGATGACAAGATATATGGATGGCCTGGGCGGTTTTAGTATTTCCCATACTGGTATTAGATATGAGGCCAGCCATATTTACAGGACTGACGGTGTGCACCTGGCGGTGGAAGGGAAAAATATGTTTGTTCAGGATATGCTAAGGGCCTTAGAGCATTTTGAGGTGGCGGACGGAGGGTCAGCATATAAATTAGGCGCTAATTAAGGGTAAGTTGTGTATTGCAAGCGGTCTCGAGGTACTCAACCCAGGAGAGATGTGAGGATGCCATTCCCATGCAGTGGGGTCCTGTAGGTCGGCTACCTTTAAGATTGTGGGGTGTGTCTTATGATTGGGTTGTTGTTGGATGGGACTGCTTTGCCGTGAGCGGCAGGTTTCAATTGTACTTAGAGTTAAGTTAAGTGAACCCCCATCTGCTAATTGGGCCACCTCTCATTGCTGAATGTTCTAGGTTAGACATTCAATATATTATCAATTCCAATTCGGCCCAATTATTAGTCAAGTTAAATAAATTATGTTCCCTTTTTATATGCAGCTATTGTTGTCCATGTCATTATTTTATGGTTAAGGTGTGTCTGGCTGTGTGGTGCATGAGTGAAGACTATGCCGTTTGCCATTTACTTAAATGTAAGCTGGTAATTTTTACATCTTTTACATGCCCTTACTCTTAAGCTCTGGATTAGCTTTATAGGTGAGGGCTTTATACATGAGGGTAAGGAGAATGAACTGCTTTTTAAAGTGATTGACATACAACAGGGAATGCTAATGTTGAAAGTCAGGCAAGAAAAATGAGACACGCATCAGCACTGAGGATGGATTTTAGTATGACGAAAATGGAGTGTGGTTCGCCAGTTCGATGGTCTTAATTTGGATAGACCATTATATGACAGCTGAATGCAGACTACTGGTAGTCTGCATGGTGGAAAGTGATAGTGATGCAACTCCAGGAGTCGCAAAGAGTCATCAGCGGAAAGGTAAGTAATTTTACCACTCTTTTCTAACCCTAACCCTCAGTTTCCGCAGCCTAACCTTAATCTTTTCCTTCTTCAGTCCTATGCCTAACCTTCCATGCTCCACAGCCTTGCCCTAACTGTCCATGCCCTGCAGCCTAACACCAACCCTCCATGCCCTGTAGCTTACCCTAACCTTCTCATTTATCCCTAACCCTAACCTTCCGCCACAGCCTTCTCACTATTGGAAACTGGGAAATATTGCTCCCAATAGCAATTTTCAGGGCTATTCGAACAATGATACATCCACCATTCAGTTATCATGTTCGAAATACAGCTTCTTGGACCGGCAACCGCATCCCTCAAAATGAGATTTGTGAATGTAAAAATTACCAGATTAGACTATATACAATGTATTTTATTAAAATATGTTTAATCATAATCTGTGTTATTAAGTTTTCTTACAAAGACTCGTGCAATCAACAGTTGTACATTTTCTAGTGACTCATTTGTAAATATGTTCATATATTACATTTTCTCTGCATGGCATTTCATATAAAAGCCATATTGAAGCAGGCTAAAAAGACCAAAAATCTGTAATTGCTCAGTAAAATTATTACCTTTTATGTTACATTTTTTAAATATATTAAAATTCTCGAACTTCAAAATAACTAGGCAACAGAATACTTGGATGGGTGATTAAACAAAGCTTTCCTTATTGCAGAGCTGTAATAACAGCCTCTGTTAATCTCTTTTCCATTACCTTTCTGTCACTTAAATTGAAAAAAGTCCCACTCTGATGAAAGAAAATATTTCTTAAATCCTCTGGTCAGAGCTTGTATTATGCTTTAAAATATTATTAAAATATATGAACATTCTTCTAGTCAACTGTTCTTGAAATGCAAAATGATGAACCGTTTGTTTTTCAATTGCAGAAAGACCATTTAAACCCTAAAATGAGTTATATGTAAGACCACTTAAATAGGGCCACTTTCAGATTATTTGTGAGCAAACAATATCCCTGCCTTAGACAGTTTCCAATGTTGATGTTTTAAATCTTTCTAAAGAACAGGATCCTGGCAGGGCAGAAGAGTGGATGAATTTGCATTTTAATAGAAAATATGTCTTTGATTGCAATGAAGCTCATTAAACCTGGCAGATAAAGAATATAGATATAAAATCATTTTAAAACATATGCCAATTCTATCTGGTAAATGCTAAATATGGTGCTTTTGACATATTTGTTTGTGGACATTTATTAAAGTAACTGTTGGAATGGCAGTCCATTATTTATTTATTACAATACATTACACTGTAGGGCTGTTTAAAGCAGACATGTAATGCAGTAAAATGTATTTGAAATGCAATTTACCCTATTATATTCACAGCTTTTCTCCTTGTGCAATATAATAATAGACATTCCAGTCCTGTGCCATTTTGGTGAGGATTATATATCATTTCTAGTATCTTCATTAATGTTAGGGTTTAGTCAAATAAAAAGAACCAATGATATTCAGAAATAAATACATATGATATACCCCCATACTGGACTGGATCCATATCTATGCCAAATGCTTGCTTCCGCTCTCAAAGAGTGGAAAACATCTACACTTTGCGCATGTGCTTGAGCTCACGCTGCACATCCAATACGGATTTGAATCCTTATGGTACAGACTTCTGTACTGGGAGCACCTAATCCAGAGGCACAAATCCAAGTGGAACTACCCATTCCAGTAATGCAGAGCACAAGGAAGTGGACACAGACAGAGGAGTAATATTTTATCAGAATTTCTGCGCTCGGCCCCTCTCTGCACATGCACAAAGTGAAGGTTTTCCTTTGCGTTTACGTATAAAAAAAATAGGCATAAGCACAACTCTAGATCAACTCTGAAGTGTTTTCATAGCTGGGCAGAATGGGGCAGGTGTCATTAATGGTCCCCTATTTATATCCTCTGACGGGGTTCCGTCTGAGAGTTTAAATAGGGATAACTTGGATCGTCACACATCAACCAGCCAAGAGGATCTGAAGGTCCGGACCACCGATGGCAGCAATTAATCTTGAAGACAACAGAACTGACTAAGTGACTAAGGGGGGAAAAGGGGTTAACCTTATTATATGAGAGATCTGTATATGATGTATGAAGATCTTTCTATGATGTTAGAGATCTGTGTATGATTTATTAGGATCTTTAAATGATGACAGAGATCTAAGGGCCGTATTCAAAGATCCGTCCGAGAAAAGTTTGCAATTATTCGCACGGACGTAACAAGGCAACACCCCTGACACTCCCCTCACACGGACGGGTTTTATGTGACTTATGAGTGCCTCGACCTGCCTTATCTTTACGTGGGCATTTCTGTGGGTCGAGTAGTACGTGCGTATCTAACTAACCGCGCCCACACCTCGCCCACAGTCCTTCATTAAAATGCCTCCCCTATGGACCTGATTCACAGATCAGAATGAGTTGGTTGCGGCAGTATCTGCACTTAACTCATCTAATCTGCCCCACAACCCGTTTTAAGGAACCTTATGGCATTTAAGAGTGCCATAGGGCTTCCTTAACAAACCATTTGTATTTTCCTTTTTGAGTAGGAAAATATGAATGGAGAGATCTTCCCCACTTCCTCTCTGGCTAATTTAAATCCCTAACCCCACCCACTCTTCTTAAAAAAGGACAGACGCTGCCATAGTATGCATCTTCTTAAATACTTATGTGAGGTCTTTAAAGACCGCAAGTAGTCAAACTACATACCTGAGTGGTACGTAGATTGCATAAATGACCTACTATGCACGCGACTATGGGGGGCACCTTATTAACTATTTCACTAAGAGGAACACCTAATGACTATGTGACTACAAGGGACACCTTATTGACTATGTGACTATGGGGGATGCCTTCTTAACTCTCTCAGAATGGGGACAACTTTATTCTCTCTATGTGTATGGCAGACATTATGTTTCTCTTTATGTGTATGCTACCGCTTATGGTAATAAAAGGCACAGCATGCCCTGCAATACATGGGCATGCTGTGCCATCTGGGAACAGGGAAATAGGTTCCCATTTCCAATAGCAATTTTCTATTTTCAATTCAATTAAAGCAATGTTACTGCCGCCTTTCAACTGGTGGCTATATCATGTTCGAAATAAAGCCACCTGGACTGGTAACCACTTCCTGTAGTATAGCTTGCCAACTGCACTGGTAGAGACTAACACATTAGAAACATCTAAACCTGCTTAGGATACCCATAAGTATAGCCTACATCCTATATTAAATGAAATTGAAGGTGAAATAAGGTCTACAGTCAGTATGTTTTTCTAACTAGTCAGATTGGGTAGACAAGGTGGCTCTCAGCTATAACATTCTGTATCTATGTTTCATATAAATGTATTGCAGTTTTAGCATTTTGACATGCCAAACAGTATATAATTCCCATGTCATTGTTTCTTTTATACAGGTAATTGATTATCTGCCTTTTACCGTAAATTGCAGAATGTAATAAGCGTGACTTAATGTGTTCATGCTGTGACTTAATAGCAGTAGTTCCTCTTCTTGCAATTAACTTAACAGAGTCCAGGTGTCACTTTTGCCAGCAATTATGATCCAATTTCTTTCCTACTGATTAAATCAGCGTGTTTCTATCTTTTTATTACAAACCACCTTTCATCAAAATACTTTTTATGTATTTCTATTATTTACCTAGTAAATGAAAACTAGTAGATTTTCCTGTTAGATGGGTATGAAAAAATGAATGCCCCTGTGTCATCATTTAATTTGCAGACATTTCATCCCATTAAAAAGTGTTTTGTTTCTTTCAACATTCCTTTTTCTATACTGACGATTTGTGAGATGCAGCTAGTTAGTAATGAGTTATTCATAAGTCATGTTAAAGATGTACACCTTTTTTATGTATAAAGAAAAATCTGCAGTATTAATATAATATAATAAAAAAAGTATTAAAAGATTTTTTCTGCTATTAGCAAACAGTGGTCACACAGATACACAGTACACAAAATATCAGGTTATATTAGCTAAATAAGAGGTTTTACCTGTAAGTTTTTGGTGATGAAATAATTCAAGAGATAAAGTATTATTGTGGTACATTGATGATAAAAAAAATTGTTAAAATTAAGCCGAAGTATACAAATGAGACAACAATATTTAATAGAATATGTATGCATAGAAAGATTGACAATCTTTTGTATTTGAAGTGTACTAAATGTGACAATGATGTTGAGTAGTAGAATGTGGTACATGTGCAAAAGATGGTGCAAATGAGGTAGGTGAAATTAGGTAAAAATGTAAGTGAGAGAAAAATTCAACAGGTATTTCAAATTCACTTGCAAATGCAAGATATAGCTGAGATCAAAAAGTAGGGCACCTACAAAAACATGTATAAATATAGCATTTTTTATTTGTCTCTATTAAAGAATGGGTTATTATTTAAGATAGTGTTAAGTGGTGGTGTAATAGGACTCTAAATATCCTTAATTCTTTCCAAGGATCATATGTCAATATCTATACAGTAAAAATAATCTTCCACCTTTCTACCTTTAGAAAGTGCATCAGATTGAGATATAATAATTTTGTCAGCAATGTATATGGATGTTTCTTTAGCTTGTTTGCTTAAGCTTGACCAGATGTCATTATCTTTCACATCAGTGTTGTATGTGGAGTCATCAGCATAACTCTTGGAAGCAGGACATGTTTTCTGGAAGGAGAAACTGAATGAGGAAACTGAGAATGTGCTGCTTGAGATGACAATTTGCTCTCAATTAACTTTTTGTATTTCAGCATTAGTGTCATTTGGAAGAATGATTTTGCATATTATTAAATTTAGGATTGAGCAGTGCTGCAAAAATGTAAGTCCAGTTTCACGATAGTGTCTTCATTTGGGTCCTGTTCAAGCAAACAATCAGTTGCGCTCAGTTAAACCTTACCCAAATACAGGGAAAACCGTTCCATGAATGGAGAAAGTTGAATAGGACATCAGAAATCATGAATCTTTTGTTTACTTATCAATTAGCAGCTAATGGCTTCCTGCAGAGATCAGATAATGGAGCTGACGTCACCTCACCCTGTAAATTGAAAAGTTGATGTCAGCTCCATTGTCTGATGTTTCTGCAGCATGTCCATGAGTGTCAAAATAAAAAAAAAAATACACTTTGTCTCTTTGGCTATCTTGATCAGATAGTTTCCCCACGAAGAGGCCTGAAGTTTCTGATTTTGTTTTGACCATTGATGTACCAGATTCTTGGATTTTGACTTGACCCAGATTAAAAATAATATTTAAAGACCTTAACATTGCTGGGACTGGGTGTCATTACCTGGAGCACTATGCTGTCTCTTCCTTGCTCAAAGAATTATACCAAGTAAGTGACTATAATTTTTGATATATTAAACTAGCATGGTGGGGTCTTTATTTTGATTGTCAGACTGGGCCTTATCTGTGTGGAGTTTTCCTTGTGTCTACGAGGTTTTCCTCCTACAACCAAACAGATGCTGGTAGGTTAATAGGCTTCTGACTAAATTAACTCGTGTGTGTGTATGTGTTAGGGAACATAAAGTGTAGCTATAATGGGGAAGAGACTGATGTGAATGTGATATATTCTTTCAAAAGTACTTAATCTGATACTGCTATAAAAAAGAAAAAACCTTTTAATAAATAATATTATTGCACAATGTTCTATGTATGCATATGTAGATCTTTTGACTACTATACCATAAATTCTATTGTCTTTTTATATTACAATTACTCTCTTTAACTTTCTTACAAAGTATTAATTTTGAAAATTGTCAGCCTGCAATCTCTCTCTAATTTGCACTGCCACAAGTGACGCACTGTAGGTGACATCTACCTCCTCTTTAAATAATTCTGCTATGAACATGAATGATGAAACACACCTCTGTCTCTTTTATTGCACCAGCTGTGTGACTGCATATTAATGAGGCCTCCAGTACAAAGATAATAGAAAGTACTTCACTAAGACAAGTGTGCTTCTTCCTGATCATGTTTATTCTACAAGGAATTAGGACCTGTCATCTTAGCTTAGCCATTCTCAATCTTTAACAACTGCCTAATGTATGTATAGCTTTCCCAGCATTTTCTGCTGGAATTTCTAGCAAGAGAGGACTTTCATTTTCTGGCGAGCTAGAAGCAATTTGAACATTTTTACAGGCATATTATGGCATTCACATAACAAGGGCAGACATGAGTACATATTTAATGAGGTTAAGGACAACTTTAAAATGATCATAAGGTGGACAATGAGGTTGACTGTTTCTAATCTAATCCAGCTAATCCAGAGCTGTGCTGCAACCTATTATTTTTAGGTTAAAGTAAAGCTGGATTTCACACAGCGCATATGCAGAATTATAGGGCGTTTCACTATATTTAAATTAGAAAGTGGGCAGTTTAGTAATGCTGTGGGTGCAGTAGCAGGTTGGGTTCCCTGCACTTATGTGTCCAAATTCCTACCCAAACTTTTACGACCCTAACTTTATGGCCACATAGCTCCCCCCTCCCCATCCCCTAATTTGCATGCCTATCTCCACCTTAACCACATGCGTAAAGAGGGGAAAGCCCCCTTTTCGTAACTGGCCCTTATGGCGCACAACCTTCAAAACAGGGGAATTACGGCCGAGCAGCCCATAATTCCCCTGGCAGCCGTTCTTCTGGATCAGGCCCTTGGTGGCCAAGTCGATACCTTGAAATCTTTGTAATGTTCCTCAAACCACTTTTACAGTGTTGCACATTATCAGGGAATACTGTTCCCATGAAGGGTTGAACTTGGTCTACAACAATGGATAAGTAAGTGGAACATGTTAAAGTAACATACACACATTGGACTGGATCCAGAAATAATTAGCTGACTTGCACACAATGGCCCAGATCCTGACCAAAGGCCGACAGGGGAATTATGCACACACGTAGGAGGGCATATATGGCACACCCCTTGAATGTACGTATTTCACCGAGTTCCACTTCCCAAACCCTACCTTAACTTTTTTTCGATTAACAAGGTACGTCCGCTAACGGACGTATAGAATACGTGAACGTACGCCGCTTAGCACGCCCATACTGTACACTTTAAATACAAACCTCCACCTACTTCACGTAAATTGAAAGTATTGTTGACTCACATAAATATGGCCCGCCCACACGTAAGTATTTACGTGACAAATACGTGAATGGCCCATACGTTCACAATTACGTTACGCTAATGAGCGTATTTTCTATGGTGCACATGCGCAGTACTTAGAAATAGGCAATTTTACGTCTCCGCCACATGTAAATTGCGTTGTTCTGGATCAGGCCCATTGTTAGTAATCATAGAGTGGAAAGATTTAATATTGTTTAAAATTAAGTGGACTGGAGGGTGCATCCGATCTCCAGATGTTACGTTACTTTGTTCTGTATGATGGTATTCCGCCTGCCAAGGTGGGAGGGGGAAAGCATGTAAATTGTACAGTGGGGGAGGTTTCTCCCATTACGAGTAGATTAGCGGTTGGACAGAACACTGATCCACAAGAGTGACTTAAGGATGCCTTATGGCAGCATAAGTCACACTTGTATAGAATGAGAGAGGAGAGTGATGGGGGATTTCACTCCCATCTCTCGTTCGGACGGACAGCCTCCCAAACGCATGAAAAGCGTGTGGGAGTTTGGATCCGGTCCTTTATTACTGGTTAAGCATATGCTTCTATTACATTTATAACAACAAATTAGACCTTTCTGAACACTCCTCTTTATTTTTGTTCTTAGATTGTTAGTTTTCCTAAAAACTACTTTAAGTTTAGAACCCAAAAAAGGGCGCAACACCATTTTGTTTCAACAAAGTAAACAAAGCTCAAATAATGCACTTGATTTGACTTGATTTTGTTTTAATTTTTTATTATTTGGGACAGTGGTAGAAGTGGAAATTTAAAAGTGATGGTATGGAAACATAGAAATAATAGAAGTAAATGGATATTTACAGCTTATCAATGGGAGAACTGTCAATCTTATATCCCTTAGTTTTGAGCTCTGATTCAGTACTAATAACTCCTTACTATTTAAATTGGAAGCTCTATGAGAAGCTAAAGTTAATAAGGAAGTTGGTTACTCATAGACTGAATATCATTTAACATTTTCTCTACTTGACGATGAAAATCTCCTATTTACCTACAATTTCTTTGCAATGTAGTTAATCGGTTGAAAGGAATTTGATTGATCCCGGGGTTATAATTCCAATTTATGTAGTGCAAATAATTGCAGGTTTACAAAAGTTAGTAGATATAATTTTATTGGTCATAAAAGTGAAGGTGACATCCAGAAAATTCACAGCTAACTTATGGAAATGAAAAGTACATTTTAAATTAAGTTAATCAATAATAGATTGTCTTGACTTTGAATCTCCATTTCATATTAAAAACAGGTTCGTCAATAAAGTGTTTATAGAGAACTAGGTTTGCTAGGTATCCTTACTCTGATACTTATAAGTGATCAACAGCTGATACCTCAACACACAGCAGCCACACACAAACTTGAAATAAAAACACTGACAACTTTGATTGGCTTTTAAAAGGGGACATAGGTTTATTGAATATAAATCAAATTGGTAGAATTTATGAATGACTATAAAATTTAGGGTTGCGCAAGGTGGCAAATAGCACGTGGGTGTCACCCCAGGAACTTAAAGCGGCAACTAAAAGTCATCGATAAAGGTGCCACCACCATCCCCCAGTACCCCCGGCTCCACATCTTCATGTCCACACCTCACCTGACGGAGGAGGCAGACCAGGCCCCTTCACAGGACAGGCGACCTAGCATTAACTCGAAGGGTGCGCCTCTGATAACAGATATTTTCACCCCATTCTTTTTTCACTGCACCAAACAAAATACAATAACACACCACCTCTACCACCCAACCTATGCTCTGTCTGTGAAAGGAATAAATACATGTTAGAAATACATCCTAAACAAGGGAGGGAAACAATTTTCAAAAAAGGAGGAGAGCAACAACACAAAACCAATATATAAAGTAGGTCACCTGACCCATACCCCCCCCTCACCATTGAACCAATCAAAACATCAACACAATTACCATATTCCAGAACAATCCTAATAATAAATGCCTGCTGTATGTTAAGGCCCAGCTGGTCGCATATGCTCCCTCACACTTAATCAGTGCTCGGTTTTCTCCTAGCGCTGTAACCCTTACTTCTTTTTCCACTATTGTGAGAATAGCAAACCTTCTCTTACAGAAGCTTATACGTTAAATAACATCTGTTGTTACTTTTTTCTACTTAGGTGCAGACCTGCATGATTCTCCTGTCTATTGTATATTTGTTTCTTTTAATGGTACTCCTATGACTTCAGAGGTGGACAACATCAGGCAGACAACATAACTCTTGAGAAATTAAAATATTACTATATAATTTATCACTATAAATGCCATTTGGTTTTTTAAAGATGTTAAATAATTATAGTTTGGAATTATTTAGCCACCACACTCTAAAATATACACAGTACAGTTTTGTTTTGCTGTATTGTTTATTCCATTGTTTGTTTTCATCAAATATGAATACCTTTAAAGGTTATTACCTAGCTACTGTGTTTCTAATTTTCTATGCTGACAGCTGTACCAATATTTTGTTTCTGTAAATTCTCAAGACAAATATCCCAGTCTATAAAATCAGTACGCAAACCAAATTTTAAATAAAATACTTTTTTTCTACAGTATTTGAGCAAGTGTTGACATATCTTTTCTGGCAATTTTATTCAGGGTCTTCTTTTTTCCCCACAAACAATAGTTTTATTATTTATGCATATATTTTACAGTCCAAATGTGTGAATTGAATCCCTAAGCATTGTGCCTGACATCATTGAAAATTGAAAAGATGTGCACAAGCTTCAGAAATTGTTTTATACCTGTGATATGTATTCTTACACTATATGAAATAGATAAAGTCATTGTCTAAATTAAGGGGGAAAAAAAGAGATGTGAGAGAAGTGAGAGTGGGAGTCTGGTTGTCATGGTAGCGCTGAACACAGCCCCGGAGATGGCATAGCTTTTGGAAGGCTAGCAGTATGGACACCTGAAAAACAAAAAACAGAGTTAGGACCACCATATGCAGAAAGTTCTTGACGGTGGCTGGTGGCTTATCATATATTTGTGCAAATTTGTGCAAATTACCTTATAGTTTGATTTGAGCAACCTCCATCTTGGAAATGTGTTTTAAAGCATGTCTGGGATAGTAGCTGGAAGGGGGTGCCGTCTCAGAGTGGCTGTTTTGGAGACTTGGGGATCTCTGTAGGAGGTGGGCTCTCTATTTAAAAAGATATATGATATATGAACCATTGTTGGGACTCTAATTTTTGGCGTTAGGACCACCTAACAGAGAAGCCTTGTAAGTGGCAGGTGGCTTATCACGTATCTGCAGATATCTGTAACTAATTCTCTGACTTTTATTTTAAATATAGAAGATGGTTAGTCGCTGGGTAATGGCTAGAGTGCCAGGCCATGTTTTATTTTTTGTACAAACACCCCTTGCCTTGTGCACCTGCTGTATAATTACCTTATAGATTGATTTCAGCAACCTCCATCTTGGAAATGTGTGTATGTATGTATATTATAGTGTGAATGGGTATGGGATGGTGTCACTAAACTTCCCAAAATGGATCAAATAAATTAGGAGGTAGGTGCAGATGGCCGCTAGCCACTATATATATATATTTATAGGACTGAAAATATGCAGGGCCCCCCCTGGAATTTTTTTGGGGGACCCACAATTTCTGATGGGGCCCCTGCTTAGCAGTGAATAATATTTAATGCAGAGATAGACAAAAACTATAGATTTGGTGATAACTATTTTTAGAGATCTGGATTGAAGGAAAAAAATTGCAGATGGTGGAAAAGAGAAAAAAAAAATGTTTGAGCACATATTTCTATATGTAAGATGTACATGCTGTCATTCTTATAACCAGACATAGGAAAATATCTAAGTGAAAAATGTTCTGGAAGTAGAACCCATTTATCACTGAAAATAGTAAAAAGCAAAGGGCAGAAGAAAAGGATAAAATAATAGAACACAGTAGAGAGAAGATAAAGTAGAGACAAATGATCAGAGCTTGAAGGGTAAACTGATACAATTCAGAAATATATTTAAAGATGCACATATGTTTGCAACAAAAGTAATCTGTAAAATTCATATTAACCTTGTTTAATACCTTCACATTTTAGCAGATGCACATTTTTAAATGATTCATTAGTAATTTATGTGTAATTTCCTTAAATGAATAAAACATAAACTCTAGAAGTAAGAGACATTGGGCTAGACTGTGAGATACATCAGATAGCATGATGTCACTTTCTTTGCACACTGTGCATGAACAGAACGAAAGTGGATTGTGAATGCGCCACTAAAGGTACAGATAGCCAAGATGAGTAAGGGGGAATCTTGCTTTTTAAATATACATGGCATAGAACAAGTAATTAAATTATAGCTTAAAGTGGACTAATCCTGTATTTGTAAAGTAACACGCTGGGTTTGACACAAAGTGGATACTTCTATTCAGTATACTGGGCCGGATTCACACCTAAGAAGCTGTTGCTTCTTAGGTGCATATCTGTAGTAAAGGACCTACTGGGTATGTGTAGTAGGTCCTTTACGCAATCTACGTACCAGTTCATAGTATTTTAGGTAAAAAGAGGCAGCGTAATGCCGCGAAAGTGGGAGGGGGAAGTATTTAGATTAACAGGAGAGGGCGGGTAGCAGCAATTGCACAGATAGTTAAAATAGCCCTATGGCACTGAGTGCCATAAGGTACCTAAAAAGGGGGGCAGGATGGGGACAAAATGGTGATTTAGGTGCGGGTCTGGTCGCACCTGGTTGCAGTCCCCACAATGAAGGCTCCTTTCAGAAATAGAGACAGCCGAAAGTAACTTTTTGGCTGTTTCTATTAAGAACAGGGATCCGTTTTATTATTAATTTTTTTTCGTGAAATGGTGAGTGTGCCGATCGGCATACTCATCCATTCATTTTCACAGAGACCTGCGGGACCCGCTGCTGACAGCTCCGGACAGGTGAGTAACCTCTCCGGGGACTTTTAGTGTTAGGAAAGGGAAGGGGCAGGGCCGGCCCTAACCAATTTGGTGCTCTAGGCAAATTTTTGCTGGTGCCCCTAGCAGATAATCACCAATAAACCTTATCTCTCAGCATTTTTAATAGTTGCATTGTGCTATACAGCAATTTTTACATTTGTTTTAAAGGTTATTTTGGTAAATCTCTAGTTATTTCTTGAAATAGTGATTATGCCTTTTTTCTTTATTTTGTATTTTTACAAATTTTTTGCATTTTGTTAATACAATTTATTTGTATTATTTATTGCAAAAAATAATCTATATCCTTCCTCCTCTCTGTGTATCTATTTATACCCGTTCTATATGTTTATTTATTTTAATTTGCAATCAAAGCAATTTAATCTTTTCTCAAACTTTATAATTATTACTGTGACAGTAATACAGATATATTACACCAGAAATTCTAATCTATTGAACTGTTTTTACATTGATTCCTTCTCAGTGCTAGAGCTATTATTGCTGCATTGAATAGACATTGGACCCATAAATAGCACTAGAACTGAACTGATCCCACCCAAATATTCTTTATTTTTTCTTACTTTACAGTCGTATATTTGTTCATTACTTACCTTGACTGTGCAGATGTTTTCTTTTACTTTTCCTCCTCTTCTTTTTACTTTCACTTTCTCTTTTGCCTGCTCCTCGAGGCTGCAGCATGGAGGCTGTCCAGGAGATCCTGTTATGACTCATTCACTCACTTGACAGAAGCAAGCAGAGTCAATGAGCGATGCAGACAGCCCAGTGTCTCTCCCCTGCAGCTTCCATCAGAAGGATCTAAACAGAAGTTGCAAGAGGGGAGAGACAATAGACACTGAGCTCCCTGCATCGTATATTGGACTCGTATATCACTGCTGCAGTGCCTCCTGCTCTTAATAAATGATTGGCCTCCCAAAATTGGTAACGGATTGTCCACTTTTAGTGGCGCCCCCTTGGCCAGATGCCGCCCTAGGCAACTTGCCTATAGCTAGGGCCATCCAAGTGATGGGGGGTTAGGGTTAGACTCTTAGGAAGGGAGGCTTAGGGTTAGGGCCATAGAAGGGGAGGTTTAGGGTTAGGCTGAGGGGAGGGGGGGTCTTAGGGTTAGGCTATAGAGAAGGGAGTATTAGGGTTAGACTAGGGAGAAGGGAGGGTTAGGGTCAGACTGTGGGGTAGGGAGGGTTAGAATCAGGCTGTGGGGAAGGGAGGGTTAGGGTTATGGAAGGGGAGGGTTAGGGTTAGAATTAGGGGAAGGGTTGGGGTAGTTTTTAGACTTACCTTTCGGAGCACTGCGTTCAGTGCTCCATGGATCGATTGCGATGCTTCAACGATATCCCAGGCAGTAACTGGCTGGGAGAGAATGGCCCTATCGAAATAGGGCCATTCTTAGCTGGGACCCACACCCGTCCGGACCTAACTCACACCAGATCTGTGAATCCGGTCCACTGTATTTTATTGTAGTCAAAAACCATTAACATAACAATATAGAGGGGATAATTCTTATATATAATATATATCGGACGCTCCTTTTACACAAATTTTCAAGCAGAAATTGGTATATTTTCAGTTTTTAATAATGAAGATTTAAAAATTTTGAAACAACTTTAATATCTACTTACTGTAAATTGTGACACAAATAAACTTAGTGAAGGTACTATTAGTGGGGATGAACAACAACAAAAAATCTTCTTCTATATTCACAAAGAGAAAAGCACGGGGATAAATACAGAGCACTGAGGGACTTCAACAAATAAAGGGAGAGGTGTAAGGAAGATCCAGATGTAGTTAAGAAGAATAAACAGTGAAGTTGAAAAAGTAGAATGAGATGCAACAAAAAGCCAATGAGAGGAATGAGAATAATTCATGCAGCAGAGACACCCAGAATGATAAGTTGCAATTGTCAAACAGAGAACTTTAATAGTGATCTTTGTTAGTAATTTCTGGGCTGTTCATTAGCAGAAGCAAGGGAGAGCCTTGATGAGTTGTTACAGAGGAAAGTGGAAAGGAGGTTGTGTGCTTTTACGTGTTACGTGTATGTGTAATTGAAATAGTGTAGAAGTAGATAGTCCAGAATGTTTTTTTCTGGACATTTTCAAGGGAGCATCCTAAGTATGCTGCACATGTGTAGAATGTAGAAAATAACAGACCAATTAACTTGCTTAAAACATGTTTTTAACCTACTAAAGTATGGAGTTCCATAGAAACATAGAAAGTGATGGCAGATAAGAGCCACATGGTCCACCCAGTCTGCCTAGTTGTTATTTAAAACTATACTGACCCTAGACCCTACTTACCCTCAATTTAGTTTGTGATTTAGGATATCCTTATATTTATCCCAAGCATGTTTAAACTGTTCTACTGTGTTAGCCTCAACCACCTCAGATGGGAGGCTATTCCACTTATCTAACACCCTTTCAGTGAAGTGATTTTTCCGCACATTTCCTCTGAATCTACCACCCTCCAGTTTATATCCATGCCCTCGTGTTCTATTACACCTTTTCCTCTGAAAAATGCCACCCTCCTCTAGCCGTTCACAACCCTTGATATATTTGAAAGCTGCTATCATATGCCCCTCTCCCTTCTCTGCACCAAGCTATACATGTTTAGTTCCTCTAGCCTTTCTTGGTATGATTTGTGACACAGGCCATGGACCATTTTAGTTGCTCTTCTTTGCACAGTCTCTAATGTATTTATGTTTTTCTGGAGATATGGCATCCAAAACTGAACACAGTATTTTAGATGAGGTCGTATAAACGATCTATAAAGGTGCATCACTACTTCTCTCTTTCTGCTACTAATTCCTCTCCCTATGCAACCAAGCATCTGACTTGCCTTTCTTATTACTTTGTTACATTGTTCCAGCTCTACTGTTGTTGGGGTATATGTGTCTGAACCAGGGCCGGACTGGCCATATGGCAGTTCTGGCAAATGCCAGATGGGCTTCTGGAGGTATGGGCCTGTACTTTGCTGCAGAGAGTGGCTGTTGGAAGCGGCTGAGAGGTTCTCTGATACTTGCAGTTTCATTGGCATACTGCAAACAGCTCCGCATAGAACTTTTCACAAGCCTTTTCCTGGTGTCTTGTAAACAACCAATCAGGTAGTAGATAATGCAGTTCTGTAACTCCCTGATTGGCTTCTGCTGCTGCTGCTATGCAACGCCCCCGCTTCCTGTACAGTTCAGCTCGGCACAACTCCCTGCTGTCAAAGTAAGTGTGTGTGTGTGTGTGTGTGTGTGTGTATGTATGTGTGTGTATATGTGTGCCTAAAACTGTGGTTTGTGTGTGTAAACAAGTATTTACCTATATCTGTGTGGTGTGTGTCTGTGTGTGTATAGCTGTATTTACCTATGTGTGTGTGTGTATGTATGTGTGTGTGTATGTATGTATGTGTGTATGTGAGTCCGGGAGATCCTGGGAGATTTCCCGGACTCCTGGGAGAGCACCCTTTTCTCCCGGAGATGATACAGTGTCCAGGAATAGTATTATTCCTGGACACTGTATTGTCACATACACAGTGCCTGGACGCAGCAGTAGTCACGTCAACGTAATTCAGAAGAAGAGGCGCCGCAGAGGACGAGGGTGAGGAAGAAGAGAGGAGAAGCCTGCAAAAAGGTAAGAGACTTATTAAAGCTTATTGGGTTTTAAAGTATGTGAGGGGGGTAATGAGTGGTTATAGTATGTGGCGTGGGGGTAATGTGTGGTTATAGTATGTGAGGGGGAGGGGGTAATGTGTGGTTATAGTATGTGGGGGATAATGTGTGGTTATAGTATGTGAGGGGGGATAATGTGTGATTATAGTATGTGAGGGGGGATAATGTGTGGTTATAGTATGTGAGGGGGTAATGGGTTGTTATAGTATGCGGGGGGGGTATTATGTGGTTATAGTATGTGGTGTAGGAGTAATAATAATAGTATGTAGGCACGGTGGGGGTGTAATATGTGAGTAGAGTATATGTACTGTATCTATAGGACTGTATATATGTTGAAGCAAAGTAAAAAAAATAAAGTAATAAATGTCATTTCCAAGGTTATTCGTGGGGGGTGGTGTTATGTGTCCGGGAATTTCTTGTTGAAAAGGTGGTAACCCTAGATTATCATGTCCCAAAAAGTGCTTTGCGCATGCGCTGGATGACGCCACCGGTGAGATGACGCGCTAGATGACATCACCGATGCACTGTTCACAATGTGCCTGCCAGAAGACGCCAGCCATTGCAGAGCTAGGAGAGTCGGAAAGCTAGAATTTAGAAGAGCGCCGTGAAGGAGGAAGGAAAGAAGGACACAAAGGCAAGTAAAGAGGATAGAGGCTGGAGAAACATGGGGCCTGATCCAGACCTACAATGGTACACTGAGCGGTCTAACGCTCAGCATACCATCGCTTCCCTCCCCCACACTCCCCCTTGCCCCAGCGTATTTACATTTGCTTACGCCATCTGAAGGCTATCCTAACTTCAGCCGGCGTAAGCGACTGTTTATACGCTGGGACGGTGGCGTTAATACGTTAACGCCGCCCTCCCAGCCTCATTACCTTCCCTCCCCCTGCCTACCTGCACTAACTTCAGCGTAGTAACTATGCTGAAGATACGGACGACCGATCCACGATCGGGCGTTTATGCAGCTATGCCGGGCAACATCTACCCGGCGTATGCGCATATCGTCTTTTTAGGTCTGGATCAGGCCCATGGTGGGTTATAATGAGCGGGGCTGGAAGCACATAATGGGGAATAGTGTGGGGGGTTGGAGGCACATAATGGGGAATAGTGTGGGGGGTTGGAGGCACATGATGGGGAATACTGAGGGGGGTTAGAGGCACATGATGGGAAATACTGAGGGGGCTGGATACTTTGCAGGACACCCATACACAAACCCCGGGAATGCAGAGACCGCCCCTCGGCTACGCAGGGACCACACACAACCACCGCCCCACCCTCCGGCGATGCAGGGACTGCCCCCCTGGTGGCGCAGGGACCACCCCTAGGCTTTTTACTTTTCATATATTTTTCATGAATTCTTTTATTAAGTATTTTATAGTATCTCCTTTAACTCCATATA
>WWET01001274.1:284848-297152 GCA_011038615.1 Limnodynastes dumerilii | reverse complement strand
ATAAACAACCCTGCATGTTCCACCGGGAACAGAGGTTTAAGGCAAGATAAATAAAAAATTTTGAGGCAAAGAGGAGGAGGAAGAAGGGGGGGGGTAGTTAGAAAGAGAACAGTATTAACAAGTGGCATTTTTTTCTGGATGCAAAAGATAATGGGCTGGATCTAGACTGAAGTAAGTGTTTTAACTTAGTTACTCCTGGGCTAAACCATGTTGATTGCAGGTGAGTCATATTTCACCTGTTGCAAACAGCATTAGAGTTGAGAGGTGATGTTTCCTATCCCAAGTCTAAATAACAGTGTGGTATTAAAACTGTCAGTATCTGTGTGCAGTAAGCAATGCAAAGATATATCCCTGCATGCAAGGAATACAATTAACTTGACTCCCCCTGAAATCAACATGGTTTAGCCAAGGATTAATTAAGTTCAAGCACTTACTTAAGTCCGAATCCAGCCCAATGTATGTAATCTTTATCTTTTAGAATTAATGGTATATCAGCAAGTTTTTTGATTATTTTATTGGGTTTAAATACTCCAAATAACATCTCATCATGGTAACTTTTATCAAGCACTTCATTCACTATGTTCTAACATTGAATGTACACAGCATTTGCATAATTTTAAATGCTTCTGTGAAAGCGTCAATAAAAACAGCTATTTGTTCGGTTGAATGCCCTCACTTAGTGTGGCGTAAATTATAATATATGTTACCAAGTTCAAGAATGATTTATAAACCTGCACTATTATGCAGAATATTTGCAAAGAGTCTAAGCTCCTCTGAATAGACCCCATGGTGAACTAAAAGTTATTTAAGCTGAAAATAAAGGACATTGGTTCATGTAACTTATGCTTTTTTAATGACTTCAGCACCTCTATTTTTTACTCAAAGTGACTGAGGTCTAGATAATAGCCACTTGCTGCTGCTTTTATTGCCATTGGAAATGGTATTATACTTCAAACTTGCTAACGTCTAGCAAGGGAAAGGCAACCTTCTAATGAGAAGATGCTTAGTGAACTCCTGCAGAAATGTGTCCGTCTCTAATTGAAATCACAGCCTCAATTCCAGCAACATTTACAGCAAACACCTTTTCATTACTGATGAAAAATGGTGTTAAGTACTAGCAGAAGCTGCAGATTAGGTTCTGTTTTAAAATACATGTAATAAGAATAGATTTAAGCAAAGGACACCGTGCTCTGGCGTTTTGGAAGCAGTGTGAGAAGCTGCTAGAGTCTTATCCACCTCATTACATTTTTTTAAATCTAATATCTGCAATAGATTAAATCCCAAATCCCATTCATTGTTTCAGGTACAAGTGAACACAAAGGAAACATTTACAAGTATTTTCGAAAAGTGTAACCATTTTAGGAAACTGTGGCTATTATAATATCCCTGTTATGGAAACTTGGTCATTTAGTACACAATGTTAATCCAACTAGAATTTTTTATTATTGTATTTTAGTTAGGACTAGCAGCAAACACTATTCAAAATTAAACTTTTTGCACTTATTAATGTACTGTATTAAATATTTTTATCACTAATGTTACTCTGGATTGATGTAAGAAAATTACAACTATGTATAGATTTATTGTAAGTTCAAACAAACCTATTTGCAGTATACTGTAGATAAAGGTGTGCAACATTTTATTCATATCGATTGGATTAATCTTTTTTCTTATTCTGAAAAAAATCAATTTTAAATAATGACTCTGGGCCAGATCCAGACTTAAGGTTGTTTTACGTATGCAAGCATACCTGGGTTACGCACTACTAAGTAAAATGGCCACCCCTGGGCAACCCCTCGCATGCATGTAACTTAGCTGATTTACGTGTTCAAAACCTTACCTTAACTTTTCCTTGCGTATCTCTGTTCTTACATATCTCCTTGTCGTAAATGCCTCCCTCCACCCACAATGCGTATAATCAGCTTGCGTAGGGATGTCTCGCCCTATCATATGGGGTTACGTACAAGTTACGTATGAAATTAGCTGTCATTATTAAGTCTGGATCTGGCTCTTTGTCTCTATAATAGTTCTATAACAACTTGCTTTACAGAGCAGTATCAGCTGTTCAGAAAAGACCGTTCAACTGGGTGATAAACTTCAAACTACTTTTTAAATTGTGGGAAAGAAATCCAGTGTGTGACTATATTTTTGTAGAGACCAATGAGCTGGTGGGGTTTGCTCTGATTTATTGATGTTGTCATCTCACATAATGATAAACAATTACAACCTCTTCTTGTGGCAGTAGATGTGGAGAGGTGGAGTGGAACACAACCATTTTCTTATCATTTTATGAGGAGACCAATTAGGCCAGTGATATGGTTTCAACATATTTCTGGAGATCTGTTGTGCTTTTGAGAGAGATTCTCTTTGACATATTTTATAGTTTACTGATTGGATGGGGTAGGATGGCAGGTAGATACATAATAGTTCTACTTTTTGTATGATTCAATCTATTTTTGAGGACACAAGGCCCAGTAGAATGGTAGTATATGAATTCATAACCATCTCAATTGTTTCTGGACATTATACTTACATAGAAAAAAAAATCAGGGAACTGGATCCATATCTAACTACACACTAGTAGTGCACTTCCAAACACTCCCCTTACACGTGTGTATTTTTATATATTTTTATATATTTTATATATAAGGCTTCTGTATCTTGAACCTTACCTTAAGTTTTATGCACATGCTGCTGTGCATAAGGCACTCATTATAAATTGAGGATAATACATAAGAGCTTAGCCAAGTCCTTACTCTATGATTTAAATACCTCCCCCTAACATGCATACATGCTGTACACATAGCAGCTAGTTATGCCCCATCTTCAGCATGGGTTACTGTGCATAAATGATAATCATTTATTGTATATTCCAATGTGTAACTGCTATACCCACGCATGTGCAATACAATCTCACTGGGTACTTACACATTCTTGGTTATGATGTTTGATGCAAGCATGTGACTTCATGTCGTGTCTGTATAGCACATGAATGCCCCATTTTAAAAATACAATAACCATGTTAGACACATGGGACCTGATTCATAGTTAAGAAGAATCTGATTTTTAGTGCGTATATTTAAGAAGGGATATACTGTGTAGGTGTAGTAACTTAATATACACAATTTACATAGGACTTAAGAACAGGACAGCTCTGAATCACCATTTCGAACCTATTTTCTCAAGGTTTGCAATGACTTATTTATGAAGGGATGTGCCAGGAAATCGTAATAACGTATAATTAAGAACCTAAATAATTCTTAAGTGTGAATATGATCCATGATGTTTAAAATGTTTGTGCAAAATATACATATTGTAATATTATTCTTTGTATGACATTCTAAACATTCCTTCAATCAGTCATAAAATACTAGAAGTGTCAGCCTAGCCATACATGCCCCTCAGCCAAAAGTCTAGTCAAATAAATAAATAGGAATAAAATTGAAGCTGCCATCACTGAGTACTTGGAGTTTAATCATGTAGGTGACACTTCCAAGGCAACTATTTGGGAGGCTCACAAATAAGTGATCCAGGGCATTTGTATTAAATTGGAGACATATCATAAAAAGCCTGGGCGAAAGGTGGCCCAAAAGGCTCAGTTGCTGCTTAAGATTTATGATTTAGAAACAACCCACAAGGCTTCCCTTAATAAGGCCATGCTAGATGAACTCTCATCAGCCCGCACCTCTCTGGCGACAATATGTAATGACTATTATAAATGTGCCGCTGTAAATATCGATATATTCAATTGGGAAACAGACTGGTTAAAATGCTTGCATGGGCTTTGAGGAAGCAATGGGCCCAGGGATTTATCCCCAAAATTAAAGATCGCAAGGGCAGCCTTCATCATGACACTCCCAGTATGGCTAATGTCTTTAGAGGTTTAGAGATTACTACAAATCTCTTTACAACTCCCTAGTCCTTCCACCCCAGATGAAGTTGCAACTCGTCAGCGGGAAATCTATGAATTTCTCAACAATTGTTCCTACCCCTCCCTCTCTCCAGATATCTGTTCAGCCCTTGAGTGCCCCTTCATTTTTTCAGAACTAGAGGACACTAGTAAAACTACCCTTGATGGTAAACGCCCGGGGCTATAACCTAATACAAACTTCTCAATGCCTTTAAAAATATTTCCAACCAGACTAAATTCTCTGATCAATCCCTAGAAGCCTAAATGCTCCAGTTTTAGGCCCATGTCCCTCCTCAATGTAGATTTGAAATTATTTGCAAAATTACTCGTTAATTACCTTAAAGCTTATCTCCCTAATACTATACATGTAGAGAAAATTAGATTTATCCTGGTTCGAGAGGGACAAGACAGCACCACCAAAACAATCAACGTCTCCATCATCTATCCCAAACATATACTCCTGCCTTATTGCTCTCTACAGATGCCGAAAAGGCATTTGATAGGCTGAACTGGCGTTTCCTTAGCGGTGTTCTCTCCCATCTAAAATTAGGCCCTACTTGCACTCACCTTATCTTAGCCCTATACACTACCCTCTCTGCTAAAGTCCGGGTAAACGGATTTCCACATTTCCAATGGCACGTGATAGGGCTGCCCGCTGTCCCCATTGACATTTGTATTATGCATGGAGGCTCTGGTGCATAAGATCCAGGCAAATGTAGATATCCATGGTGTCCACATTAAGAATAGTTAAGTTATCCCTTTTTGCTGATGATCTCCTGGCATATGTCGCTAACCCACTGACCTATGACCTCTGTACCATTACTTATGCAGGAATTTCAACGCTTTGGGCATTTATCAGATTTTAAAGTTAACTGGAGTATGTCCAACAAGCTCCAAATAAACTTTCTCCTAGCAGTCAAACAAATCTTGGCACCTTCATTCCCCAATCAATGGAGTGAGTCCCACCTGCACTAATTAGGGGTCAATATTACCGCTGATCTTGATCTACTATTTGAAAAAAAATTTCCCCCTAATGTTTCTCAAGATCCAAATGATCTAACCCCCTGGTCACCTGAAAGATAGTGGTAGGCTGCAGCTTTGGAATTTATGCACCTATTATTACTGTTTATCTAAGCTGCATTATTCACTAGACTAGACAAACCAATGACAAGCAGTGGGTCGCTGTGGAGAACCTCTGCTTTCACATCCCTCTACACTTAGCTCCTTGGCTTCCTAATATTCCTCATTCATCCCACCTGACAGTGGGCCCTGCTTTGACAATTTGAAAGAAACTAGTTAAACATTTGAACTGGAAAAATTACCTTCTCCTCTTTCCCCCTATATCTATAACCCTCATTTTCCTCCAGGCAATTCTCCTCCTTTCCTCAAGACATGGTCTGATGCAGGACTTTTTAAGGTGAGACAGTTGGTGGGTTCTGTGGGTCTCCTGCCTTTCCAGAGCCTGGAAAAGCAATACAGTCTTTCTCATAGGGAGCACTGGACTTACCTGCATCTCCAACATTTCATCCAAACAGCCCCCCTCACTGCTGAATTAACTCGAGCGGAGTCCCAGTTTGAATCCTCCCGCAAGCGATCGTACGCCGGTCGGGAGCGTAAAAACGGGAGAAAAAACGCACTGCGCATGTGCAGTATGACAACTTCCGGTCGTCCGAAGGACATGAGCGTACAGTGAGCGTATTTTCAGCGTATTTTTCGCCCAAGGGGCGTGCGTTTTGTACGACGATAGTCTGGACGCTCGAGTTACTACACAGAGGCGGGGATAGCCATTTAAATTGTATAGTATGGGCGTGCTAAGCCCAGTACGACCAGCGTATCAGTACGAAAATTTGCACGTATGCTGGAAAAACTTAGGGTAGGGTTCAGCCGCCGTAAGTAGGTACAATCAATGGGAGTGTCATGGGCGTGAAAGTTTATACGCCCGGGCGATCATACGCTACGCTTGCGGGCGCTCACGGTCATAGGTCTGGATCAGGCCCATAGTCTCCACCTTATATAGATTCCTGGACACCAACTCTTTCTCTACAGAACACATTTATTCAAGCCTGGAATATAGAACTTGCTGCCCCTTGAGGTCTCTGACTGGGAAATAATCTACAAAAAAATACACTGTTCTTCTTATAGCCTTTCAGTAGTGAGACTCACTATAAGTTGCTCTCCCATTGGTATATGGTCCCAACTCGCCTACACAAAATTTTCCCCAACACCTCTAATATGTGATGGAGATGTGGGTTATCAATGGTACCTTTTTCCATATATGGTGGGATTGCACTCTTATAAAGCATTTTGTGGAAATACGTTATGGACACTGCTAGACACCTAGTGGGGGATGAGATTTCTAGAGAGCCTGAATTCTGGCTTCTTGCATTGAACACTTCCTCCATCTCCTCTTATAAAAATTCTCTTTTGCGCCACCTGAGCAATATGGTGATACCTGTCCATTGGAAATTTACCTCCCCTCCCTCTATAAAGGAGAGGATAGACAGGGTAGACCTCTGACAAAAACAATAGGGAAATAAAATAGCGCTTGTGAAAACAGTTAGGCAGCTTCCAACTCCTTTGTGTTACACTTGTCCACAATGTCCGTTAAACTTTTCTATATTACACACGGAGTAGAAGCGCCATGGAAATCAACATGCAGAAACTTTAAAACAATCTCTTATAACCTTTTGGCAATAAGAGAGAATAGTCACTCACAGTCTCTTGTGGTGTGGAAATTTTCTTTTTTCTTTTCTCTTTAAAGGTAGAATGAGGATGAGGATTCCTTAAAGTTGTGCCTCTGTGTGTCTCTGTGTCCGGGCGCAAATAGTGTTTCTCCTCCACGTGCTGGATCCTTTCTGATACACTGTAACACTTTGTGTTCTGAGCGATTCCTCTCAGTATTTTGATGTACAGACCGTCCAGAGGGAGAGAAAACAAAAGAGCACCGCGATAGTGCAATAAACTTTTATTTTGCGACAACAATTTCACAGATAAAATACTCACAAAGGAATAGATAAAATTCGCATAGATTAGGGTCTTTGACCACCGCCAACGCGTTTCAATCCTCTCGGATCTTTCTCAAGGCTTACATATCCTCCTATGAGACTTCCTTTATAGTCCCATAGCTCCTCCTCTCTACCTTCGGATTTAATTTGTTTTTAATTGAGTGTTTTTGATATATTAATACAGTCTGATGGAATAACAAATCTTCTGGGCATAATAAAACATATTGGGAATGACATTTCTAAACAAACATTATTAAATATACAATAATAAATATATTAAAATGTGTTAAAACACAACAGGAGTACATAACCACATTATTTTTGCTTTTCAATTAAAAATGATATAATAATATATTGAATATCCTATTCGAATTAACAACACTGGTAGTATTTATTAAAATACTAATATCAATCTAAAAGGGTAGACCTCTACTACAATATGGATGATATTGCGGCCACTGACAAATTCCACAAATTCACCTCTATCTGGTTTAGCTGGATAGAATTTAAGTTGTCCCCCAAATTTACTAATCTACTTAAGGCCTAGTTGCTCTTTGCTACCCCAATCTCCTCCACTCTAATTGCTCTCTTCTCCATGTTTGAGACGGTCCATCAAATGACAGTAACTTCTATTCATATTTCTATAACTAGTAAACCTGCGCTATGTTTGCATTTAAATTGCTAAATAAAGAATTTAGGTGTTAGGATGCTTCTGTCCTATTAACCGTAGTCCTGGTAGCCTAGTAGCCAGGACTCTGGGCTCTGTCACGCTGTGCTGGCATGAAGCTTCAGGCAGAGGTTCCCCTGTATAGCCTCCTCTATACAATTTCTTATCCCTTCCTGCGCCTGCTCTCCGCCCCTTGGGTTGATTGGCTTTCAGGGGTATTTATACCCGTGCACGCTGTCCTTGGCGCCGGTTATATCTTCCAGGTTATGCTGCGTATCTCCTGCTCCTGTCCCGCTGTTTGCTTCAGTTTTCTTTTGTCTCCCAGTCTCTGCCTTAGCGTACCATGGTATATCTCTGCTGTGTCTATTTCCATCTGGAATTATATCTCAGGGTTGCCTACTTTTTAAAGCTTCAGGAGAACCCGGGGGAAGCCATAGTTTGCAGCAAGGGGGCAGGGCTTAATGATACGATTTATGCAAATCTCTAGCATTACATGGGATGGACGGGGCTTGATGACATCATCAAGCCCTGCCCATCCCTAGTAACTCTAGGGATTACTAGCCAAATTCCGGGAGTCTGCAACCTTGGTCTCTGCTATGTCTATTAACATCTGGCATTAGCTGTATACTCTGCTGTGTCTATCACCATCTGGAATTAGCTGTATACTCTGCTGTTTCTATTACCATCTGGCGTTGGCTATATATCTCTACTGTGTCTGTTACCATCTGGCATTAGTTATATTCTCTGCTGTGTCTATTACCATCTGGCATTAGCTGTATACTCTGCGGTGTCTGTTACTATAGGCATCAGTTGTTTATCTCTACTTACCTGTGTACTTTACCTGTACCCCTGTTGTAATTATTATCTGGCTTTGCCTATCCACAGTGTGGTCATTATTTGGTGTCCTGTCTGCAGTATATTTACCTACTGTCTGTAGGCCTCTGTGTATTTCTTGTTCTTTCTGTCTAACCCTGTGGTTTACCTCTTTTATCTCTGTTATTGCTCCCTGTTTCCTGTGTACCTGTTGATACCTGGGGAACTGCTCCTAGGACCGTGACCTGCCAGGGTTTCTGAAGCCAAGACTGTCCCCACCATCAGGGAATCTAGTCTAGTGAATACCAGACCCTGGTTAGACTCCGCACCCTGGTTTGTAGCGTGCCCATAACAGAGGCATCATAAATCTCAATAGATGACATCACCTCTCACTTGAGAACAGGAACAAGATGAGAAAATAAGATCAATTAGACACTTTCACAAATGTGATTGAACAGAATATTGCCATCCCGGGATACCATTCTAGGTCAGACAATGGTTGTGGAAATGTCTGATGTGCCTTTATGTGACAACAATGAAATATAATCATGATTATAACATGTTGAGCAGCAGAAACAGCTAAAAGAATAAATACTAACAAATGACCAGATTCATATTTAAGATGTGGAGGCCATCGTACTGATTTTGTGATTCAGAGGTCTGCGTATAGGAGAGTAAGGCACTCCTCCTGCTCTCCTATGTGCGGATTTGCATGCATCTGTCCTTATCCGTACAGAATGCAGCATCAGTCTGCTGCACTCCATTGCAGATATAAGTGTATGGAAGTCGACAGAGTTACTTAATTGTGAAACTGGCTATTTATGGCTACAAAAATGAAATAGATCTACAAAAAATCCTATGTATGACTGAGCTAGTCAAATAGATCGGAATCGATATATGATGCAAAGAATTTTAACAACTAAATGGACAAGGAACCTGAAATTCAGCTATACTGATATGTACAATTGATAGCATAATTTGTTTTTGCATATTTTTAGACTAAAACACAATGCACAGCTGCAACTGCCAGCAATAGAAGGGTTGTTACAAGGAAAAAAAAAATGTACTATAGTAGGCCATTTACAGTAGTGGTGTGCTCATTCAAATGAGCCCAATCCAGATCTGAAGACTTATGTAAATACACATGTTTTCAACTGGATCATTTGCAATAGAAAATATCTAAATCTAGGAGGATGATTATGGCTGAGACTTCAGAGCTGTATGAAACCATTGGACAAACATTTAACCTTGAAATTGCTTTATTAAAAGTATTTATTTTAAATTAATTAATTCAAATGTATGAGTTTTTTTATGAGTATATATTTTGTAAATTCACTGTCAGTTAATAGAGAATCATAACCAACATTTTCATTATACATAATAGTAGGCTTACCCTGCATTTGTCTGTTGATCACATGAAGGATAACTTAACTTAATTGTGCTTGACTGCTTCATGTCCATGGGCTGGATCCAGACCTTGTTAAGTGCATGAACTTAGTTACTCAAGGGCTAAACCATGTTGATTACAGGGGAGCCAAGTTAATTGTATTCTTTGCATGCAGGGATATATCTTTGAATTGCTTACCGCACACAGATACTGACCAGCTTTACTATTACACTGCTATTTAGACTTGGGATAGGAAACATCACCTCTCAACTCTAATACTGTTTGCAACAGATGAAATATGACTCCCCTGAAATCAACATGGTTTAGCCCTTGAGTAACTAAGTTCATGCGCTTAACAAGGTCTGGATCCAGCCCCATATGCAAAAGACTGCACTTGCAATCATATGTAGAATTACACCTAGGTTTATGTCTTGATTACATTAAAAGACCCTTTTTTTCTGTTCTGCTTATATTAATATCTCTGATACCTCCTCTATGATTGACAAATGCTCAGATATTTTATTCTAGAACATGACAGAAATAATCAAACATGACAGATAGCATTTAGTGCTGACAAAAAGCTAGTCACTGATTTTGCTTTCCAAAGCCCTCCTGATAGAGGACCTATATATGCCCATTCTTAACATGAACTGACATTTTGTTTACTCAACATAAAAAGGGTAGAATAAATTATATACCATGTACTTGAAGGGAAATAGGATCAGAACTTGAGATTTGGAACCGTGTTCAGAGATAAGAAAAAGTTAGGTGCGGGCTGATCTGCACCTAACTCTCATGTCAAGCCTCCAACCCGCCCCCCGTTTTTAGTTGCCTAGTGGTACATAGTCTACCTTTTCTTACCATGCGTAATTTCCTTCTTAAGAAGGAAAAAACGCACATAGAATGCCTCCCCCACCCTCCCCGGCTAATCTACATCCCTTCCCCCACCCACTTCTACATAAATACTCACTGAGGCAGCATTGGCACGCCTCCTTATTTCTTACCTACTACATGCAATCCTTAAAGACTGCACATACTCAACCTATGTACCTAAGTGGTACATGCCTACGTTCCTACATTTCCTAATTGTCTGCACTTAATAAGCAGAAGCTTCTTAAGTGTGAATCCCAGTCCTTGATTCTTATGCAGTCAGATTCATGACACAACAAACTGCTTTCCTAATATGGACAAGCTTTTGCATAGTTATGTTTGCCAGCTGATACGCAATCGTACTAAGGTTGTGTGCATGCAAAAATCTACAGGACAGGGGAATTATCGGGAAGCATAATTCCACTCTAGTACTTAGCTTTGGATCTGGCCCAATGTCTGTAGATAATCCATAAAGTCTCACAATATGTGTACAGAAGAGAGAGGACAGGGACTGAACATTCAGAAGACCTCTGAGAGGAAAAAAGTGGGTCATCTTGGAAAAACAATATACCACCACCTAAATAGTGGTAAACCCAGAGGACTCAGGTAAATTTGTGATGAAGTCCATGGACAAGTGAGTCCACGGACACTTGAGGAGAGGGAGGGGCTGGAGGGGACCCAGGGAATGGGAGCGAGGCATCTTATTTCTGGCATAAACTTCACATGCCCCTATAAAATATACTACATCTTGGGCCAGGGATGGCCACCACAAGGTGTGGGACAAAAGCTCATGAGTCTTCCGGGTACTCAAGTGTCCTGTGGCATTAGAAGAATGTCTTTCCTATTATTACCGCTTTCCTTAAAGACTTAGGAACAAAGAGATGATGATTAGGCTTGCCTTCAGGAGCCAATCCCTCTGCCTTCGAAATTTGTGAGTACAGATGTTGATTAAAACCTGCAATGATGGTTGCAGATGCAACAATAGGTTGAGGAGGGGCAACAGGTTCCTGCATAGTACTGAGTCATTGGGAGAATGCATCCACCTTCTTGTTAATGGATCCTGGTGTGTTTGTAATGATGAACTTGAATCTTGTAAAGAACAGCACACATCGGGTCTGCCAAGAGTTTACTCAATATGTGCTAGATTCTTATGATCAGTGAGACAGTGATGATCCTTCTAACCAATGTCACCACTCCTCAAAAGCCATCTTTATAGCCAGAATTTCCACGTTTCCTACATCATAGTTGCGTTCAGTGGTTGAAAACTTTTTATAAAAGAAAGCACAGAGATGGAGCTAGAAATCTTGCGGGTCCCTTTTTTATAGTACCGCTCCAGCGCCAACGTCACAAGTATCCACCTCCACAATAAATGGTAATCCAGGATTAGGGCGGCGTAGGATTGAAGCAGATACAAAGGCCTTCTTGAGGTCCTGGAAGGTCTTCCCTACCTGAAGAAGCCAATTTTCAAGGTCGGCCTCCTTCTTTGTTAGATATGAGATTGGGGAGATGAGTACTGAAAATCCATGGATGAATTCACACTGACAGCTATTTAAAGTCCCAGCCTCCAACAACTCCTGCTGTCAGACACACCTCCAAGCTGATTAAGGTGTGCACTGGTTACAGACCTAGCTGGAGGTAGTTACAGAGAGAGC
>WWET01001274.1:269811-284822 GCA_011038615.1 Limnodynastes dumerilii | reverse complement strand
AATGTAAACAATCATATACTGCCATGATTAGCTTGACAGCGTGTAACAATAGAGGCACTTGTCCAAATTCACTTTTCAGTAACTGTACTTGGCGCACGATTGGGAACGAGGCTACAGCAGCCGGCTCAGTGTGAGAAAGTGAAGAAAGGCGCCAAACACAATCTAGTTGCCCAGACTAATCCTTTCTTATCTGTCATATCTTTAAAACAGCATACAACTTATGAGAACTTATGAATGTGTAAATTACAAACATACTTTGACTGCATACCTGCTATATAATACCCATATCAAGAAAGAATGGATTATGAATCCAAAACCAGCACTCCAAAAAATGTATGCATAGAAAAAAGTTTTTAATATAAAGTCACAAAAAACTCACACTACCAACGAGTCTCAGAAAAAGTGCAATAGTAGCAGCTGATAATGCAACATGAGTATCACACAGAAAAAACATCTTCAAAGAGGCAAAAGGGAACCACAATTTATCAAAGGGCAATATAGTCCATGTCAAAGAGTCACACAATGCTTGAATACAGGTGGTACCAGCATTGCAGAGGCATAGAAGGAGGCATGGTGATACTTAAGTGTGTCCAGTCCCAGTCCCGACAGCTGTTTCAGCAGTCATGCCATCATCACAGGGACATGTGTGTAGAATGACCAGAACAATACAGGTAAGCTGCAGTAATGATGCAAACAAGAAAAGACAGCATATAAATACCTTGAATAATCAACTTCAAAACATTACCAGCTGTGCAGAAAGATCCCGCACACTGACGCTATTCTCTGACGCAGCCGCCGACAGGACACGTGGCCGGAACCTCCCATTGTAAACCCACGGCAGTAACCAAGCGACCATGTAAACATCCACTCAAAGCGGAGCTCACACGTCACCCAGGCAACTGCTAGTACACAAAAGAAACCAGGTCCTAATGCCCCGTCTCAGGCTACACAGCCGATAAGCAGGCCGATGTGGGGAACCAACATAAAATAAATGCAAAAATTAATAAAAACATATAAATGAAAATAGGTATATCTGAAAATGTTGATTAACTCAGAAAACACTATCAAATTACAGGAAACAATTTAAACTGTAGTCTTCGTTCAATCCATTAGGAGATAAAGCATTAAATAAATGTATATATTCGGCCTCTCTTTGCAATAACATTTTATTTCTGTCACCACCCCTCAAAGGGATGCAACATGAGCAATAGACATACATTTGAGAACCTTAATGGGATGTTTATATTCAAAAAAATGTCGCGCCACTGGAGGCGTCTTGGAATCAACCACAGTATATGTTTTCTTGATAGACAACCTATAGAGCGCCAAATGCTCCTTGAAGGTCCTGGTGGTTTTCCCTATATAAATTTTGGGACAACTACATAATGGAGCATACACTACGTAATGGCTCTCACAAGTAAGCCTATGTTTGATCTGCAACTCCTTATGAGTAACAGGGTCAGTAAACTTATCCCCAGTAATCAAATAGGCACAATTGAGGCACCCCCACATTTGAACACCCCATTTTTGGGAGATAGCCAAGTAGATGGTTTGCTGGGCACAATGTCATTAACCACCAATCGATCTTTCAAGTTAGAACTTCTCCGGTAACTTATTAATGGGGTTTTTTGTAATTTACTGCCTATACGTGGATCAGAGGCAATAATATGCCAGTGTCTGTAGATCGCCTTCTTAAATATATAAGACATTGTGGAGAAAGTGGTGCAGAAAACAGGTCTGTTGATAGTGCTGTCTGAGTCACATTTGCATAACAACGTATTATGATTCAACGCCAGACATTTGTCAATCGCTTCTTGAATTTCTCTGTGTTGATAACCTCGAGATAAAAAAACATTGTCCCATCTCTGTCAAAGATTGTAATAACTTGTCAGGATCAGAAGTAATTCTAGCTACCTTAATCATATGTGAGAAGGGCAACCCAGTCTTTAATGGTCTAGGATGGAAACTGTCGGCCAGCAATAAGGTATTGCGGTCAGTATCCTTTCTGTACAGTTGTGTTGAGAGGCCAAAATCCGTAACATTTATAAGGACATCCAAAAAATTGATGCTGATGTCACTATAATTCAATGTGAATTTAATTTTAGAATTAATGTTGTTCAGTTTGTCCACGAATGTCACCACAAATTGTCTATAAAGTGCAAATAAAAAAATATAAACTGTGAAAAGACAGAGTCCTTCAAAATATGACGAGACTCATAGTGGTGCATGTATAAGTTGGCATACGATGGGGCCATGTTTGACCCTATCGCAGTACCACATAGTTGCAAAAAGAATTGATTCTGGAATAAAAAATAATTTCTGGTTAACACTAACCGTATTAGACTGATTATCAATGGAGGTCCATCATAGTGAGCTGTAGACAATATTTATTCTATAGCTGATATTCCTGACTTATGTGTGATGTTCGTATAAAGACTGGTGACATCCAAGGTCATCAGTATAAGATAACATTTCGGTAGTTCCAAAGCTTGCAGGCAATTAAAAAAATCAGTAGTGTCACATATATAACTAGGCGTGTGTTGAACCGTGGACTGTAAAAAAAAGTCAATATTCTATGACAGCGTTTGACACAATAAGCCCCTGGAAGATATTATTGGGTGCCCAGGGGGATTGACAAGGGTTTTTTGCACCTTGGGTAATACGTAAATTAAAGGAATTTTAGGGTGATCTTGTTTAAGAAACCTCAATGTCTCTTCAGTGATCCATTTATTCGTACGTGCCACTGCAAGATAAGTGTCAATTTCTTGCTTAAAGCTAGAAGTTGGGTCAAACAGTAAAGGTTTATAGCAAATGGCATCCAATAGTTGTCTTGTAATAGTTTATACAGGGAAAACCACTAGGACCTTTAAGGAGCGTATGGCGCTCCATAGGTCCTCTATCAAGAAAACATATACTGTGGTTGATTCTAAGACGCCTCCAGTGGCGCAACATTTTTTTTTAATGTAAACATCCCATTAAGGCTCTCAAATGTATGCCTATTGCTCATGTTGCACCCCTTAGAAGAGGTGGTGATAGAAATAAAATGTTATTGCAAAGAGAGGCCGAGTATATACATTTCTTTAATGCTTTATCCCCTAATGGATTGAATGAAGACTACTGTTTAAATTGTTTCCTGTAATTTGATAGCGTTTTCTGAGTTAATCAACATTTTCAGATAAACCTGTTTTCATTTATATGTTTTTATTAATTTTTGCATTTATTGTATCGGTCTGCTTATCGGCTGTGTAACCACAAAAAAGAATTTGATGAGCGCTGAATAGTAACCACTATAATATACCCTCTCTTAGTGGGGAACCTTCTCAAGTATAATTGTTTGTGAATTCTACTATTTTGCATCAATCTTTATGTTCTTACATTAGGGTCACAAACCCCTTTGAAACCATCCTCTGATGTCTCACTTGATCACAATACACCGTATGTTGGTGTCTATTGCATCTTATGGAGTTCATTATTATTATTATTTTTATTTTTTTACTGAACTGCTGAATTTAGATCATTTACTATAAGGACAACGTGTCCTATTTCATGTGTATGATAAGAAAGGCAAACTCCATGATTATTATCACTATTGATTTAACTATTTATTTAATGTCACTATTTATTTAATGTCACTTTAATTTATAATTTATAATGTATTGATTACTATTTGTATTATTATTCATTACTATATATCCAATCACGGCACACCGCTTTGATCACAAATTTCATCATCTGTTATCTGTATTTGTATTCCTGATTCATTATTAATTATCCCTTATTAATATCTCAATTATCATAACTCAATTATTTATCGATTTTGTTTAACACCTATCAATTATCTACATTTGATATTATTAATTTTTCGTTATCTATTCATTTTCATTGTTTAAATTAAATTAAATGAATATCTGATGCTGCTATCTAATAGAAATTATTTTTAAAGTGGTATTTACCCTAATGACTCTTATATAATATCAAGGGTTAATTATTTCTGTCCAGGGACTGGATCCCTTTAAGGAGTGAATGATATCCATTTCTTCTAATGTATAGAGAGAGATCTCCAAAATGAAAAACGATTTTTCAGACAATGCATTTTGTTTAGTTTTTTAAAGATATTTTACTATATTATATTATTATGTTATTTATGAATTTAACAAATGGCTTCTGTTATATTTATTATGCTGAATTTGAAATGTAACTTGATCAAGGCTGACTATTCCGACTCCCTGATGGAACTAATTACTGGCTACACAGTTGTAGCCTAATGAATTATAACAGACACTATTTAAACAACAGTGGACGGACTGTCAGAATCCTTCTGATGAAATAGCATGTTGGCGATGAAACGCGTTAAGGTGACTGTCCCCACTAACGTGCTCCTTTACTGAAGACCTTTTCGATATCTTGTTGAAGTGCAGTACTTATATTGAATATCAGCTGAGCGGCTAATAGCTTATGGTGTGCTTGTGATGACACTACGGATGTTACTACTCTAACAGTAAGCAGGAGCTTTAAACAGGACGCACAGAAAAGAGGCACCATTCAACTAAAGACTGTGCGCATAGCGCTGTGCAGAACTCTATCATACTGCCATAATTTGCATATCAATACTGATACCAAGTCCTGACCATTAAGTTTTTTGTACATTTGTGTGGTCCGTATTACCCTGCAATCATTGCTGTCTACTAGATATTCCCAACATTCAGCCACTATCAGCTACCAACGATCTTATTCTTTTATTATACTGCATTCTTTATAACGGATTTAATTTATGTAGTGGGGCTTATTTCAAGATACAATTGCCTATTGCTTTTTAATGATTTTTTACTCATGTTTTATGTCTAATAAATCTTTGATGTTTTGATTAATAGAAGCCATTTTATTTTTTATTTTTTATTATTACTTTCAGTGGTATAGTGCTTACTATTCAGCGCTCATCAAATTCTTTTTTGTGGTTTCTCAGTGACATTGGGGAGAGCAGACCCCAATTTTTGATTAGAAGTGCTTATTTTGACCACCTACTATTATTGTATTTATTTTATTCTCAATCTTCCTTGTGCTCTATTAAGTCAGTCATTCTGGTTTTATCAGCTGTGTAGCCTGAGACAGGGCATTAGGACCTGGCTTCCTTTGTGTACTAGCGGTTGCCTGGGTGACGTGTGAGCTCACATTGTTTTGGAGAGCTGGTTTTGGATTCATAATCCATTATTTCTTGTGTTGACATCAACAACCATGCATTAAGTTATTATATTGTGATTATAAGTAGGTACGCTCTTTTTCTCCCATTACTACCCATAACACCTATATTTAAATTTGGTCCAGAGTATTGTCTGTAGATTACATATGGGAGCAAACTCTTCATTTTATACTCTCAGTATCTGCCGTGACACACAAAAGACAATAATCCTGAGCAGATAACATACAGGTGAAACTCGAAAAATTAGAATATCATGCAAAAGTTCATTCATTTCAGTAATTTAGCTTAAAAGGTGAAACGAATATATTATATAGACTCATTACATGCAAAGTGAGATATTTTAAGCCTTTATTTGTTTTAATTTTGTTGATTATGATTTACAGCTTATGATAACCTCAAAATCAAAATCTCACAAAATTAGAATAATGTGAAAAGGTTCAATATTGTAGGCTCAAAGTGTCACACTCTAATTAGCCAATTCATTCCAAAAACCTGAAAAGGGTTCCTGAGCCTTTAAATGGTCTCTCAGTCTGGATCAGTAGAATTTGCAATCATGGGGAAGACTGCTGACCTGACAGTTGTGCAGAAAAGCATCATTGACACCCTCCACAAGGAGGGAAAGCCTCAAAAGGAAATTGTAAAAGAAGTTGGATGTTCTCAAAGTGCTGTATCAAAGCACATTAATAGAAAGTTAAGTGGAAGGGCAAAGTGTGGAAGAAAAAGGTGCACAAGCAGCATGGATGACCGCAGCCTGGAGAGGATTGTCAGGAAAAGGCCATTCAAAAGTGTGGGGGAGCTGAACAAGTAATGGACTGAAGCTGCAGTTAGTGCATCAAGAGTCACCACACGCAGACGGATCCTGGACATGGGCTTCAAATGTCGTAGGGGCCCAAACCAAGTACTGAGTACATATGCATGATTATACTTTTCAGAGGGCTGACATTTCTGTATTTAAAAACCTTTTTTTAAGGTTCTCCTATGCTGTAATAATCTTCAAAATTAAAACAAATAAAGGCTTGAAATATCTCACTTTGCATGTAATGAGTCTATATAATATATTAGTTTCACCTTTTAAGTTGAATTACTGAAATAAATGAATTGCACAATATTCAATTTTTTCGAGTTTAAACTGTGTACAAATCTGCTTTCCAAGTGCAACATTATAACTTGGCATTTATACAAGCAGAAGTTTTTATTGCTGTCTTGATACTTTCTAGCTCAGTGTTGTATAGGCTCTACCTACTAGAAAAATATTCATAGATAATGGTCACCATTGAGAATATAAAGATACCTTTTTATTTTCTCGTATTGGCTGAAGCAAAAACTAGCGCTTCTACTGCTACGTTAATATGGCTGTTGTGGCTTCTGTTCCTCTCTGAATCACCTGTGCTTTATGGAATTACTTCCTGGCCTTTAGACTTGCTTACTGTATCTGATGCTTTCTTAGAGATTTTAGGTGATAATAGAGTTTAGGAACGGCAATAAGATGTGGCCTTAGAGGCCTTAGGACTACTAGAATAACTCCTATTATTACCATTATCCCTGTCCCGTTAATTAAAATTTGGCTCTCGTCCCACTGGCGGTTATCTATATTTTAACGCTTTGTTTTTTACAGATTGTTATATCATAAGCTAATTGAATATACTGTTTGACATGTTAAAGGCTAACTAAATACTGTCAGGGTTATTCCCCCTCATTTCTTTGTTTTTAATAATCACACTGTTTTTCATTCTACTTTTTTACTTACTCTGGCACATGTTAAAGTCTCCCAATTGGAATAAATATTGTTTTGGGGAGTTATTAGTGATATAAAACTTTTGGATAATAAACATTAAGTTATAACTTAGGATACTTCAATTTGACTCTTGTTGACACTGAATGCTATATATAGGTTTTTTATATATTATGTAGTGCTTTACAATATTTAAGAAACCATTCACACAAACTAGGGTAACATTTTTATTTAGTATCCATCTGATCTGCTAGCATGTTTTTAGACATTGTGGGAGGAAACCGGAGCACTTGAAGTAAACCCATGCAGATACAGGGAAAACATACAAACTCCATGCAGGTTTGACCTCTGTGCTGTGCGGCAAGAATTCCTTGAGACTTTGTCATTTGTAGATATAAATAAAGAAAAAAACAGTGCTTAAAATGTTTATGTTTAGCAAGATCATCTTGGTTTTTAGTCAGTTCAAGAAACAACATTATGTAATAAGTTTAAAGGTTTGTAATAAGCAAAATCATTTATATCTGGTTAAAACAATGTTATGCACAAAATGGAAGTTGCTCAGATCAATTTATAGGTAAGTGCAAACAGGTGCATGAAAGTCCGGGGTAATCTGCTAGCCACAGAAACACAGGAAAGGAAATGCCCCAGCAACACTACCATTAACCAGTAACAGACTATACCGTCTATCTGTAAAATAAAACAATGTTATGAGAAGAAATGTAATATTATGCTGCTGTATAATCAAATAAGATGGGAGATTTTTTTGGGGATTCATTAGGTTAAGATCAAGGGTGATAATTAGAAACCATAAAGTCTCAACAGATGTGAAATGATGCAAGAAACTAGAGTTTATGACCTATTCCAGAAGGTGGAAGATGAAATCTCAGTTTCTGCCTCATCCTCCAGTAAACAGCTCCACATGGAAACAAATTAACTTGAATACAATGATGATAACCTCTCTGACTTGGACATATAGTAGAGCCATTGGGCCTGATCCAGACCTATGATGTAGCGCTGAGTGTACTAACAATGAGCGTTTCATCGTGGGACAAACCATTACACTCCCCCTGCCCCCAGCGTAGTTACCCTCACTTACGCCAGCTGAAGGCTGCCCTAACTTCAGCCGGCATAAGTGAGGGTAACTACGCTGGGACGGCGGTGTTAGTACGATAACGCCGCCCTCTCAAGCTCATTACCCTCCCTCCCCCCGCCTCCCTACACTAACTAGAGCCTAGTAACGCTGTGGGATGGCCCTTCCAGCGTTACTACGCCGGTGCTACGGACGCCTGATCCACGATCGGGCGTTGCCTTAGTTACACCGGGCAGCATCTGCTTTTCAGCCGATCTTATGCTTACGCCCGCTGTAGTTACTACGGCGGGCGTAGCTCTGGATCAGCCTCATTGTAACAAAGATTTAACTCAGAATTTTATTATGGATTAGTAAAACATATTTAAGTTCAATACCTAACTACACATTCCATCCTCTTCTGCGGACTTTCTCAAGGCATTACTATAGATGCTGATTCTCCGTATTTAAAGACAGAGGGACTGTATTCACAATTAAGAAAGTGCTGCTTTTTCCATGCATGGGATCAGTTAAACTTTTCTTTTAACGCAAGGTATATAGGATTTTGGCACGGAAAACCATTAGGCACAGAATTCAAATATGTGCTTAATGAGATACATACGAAGGGGCGTGCCTGTCCCACGTAAGGAGGAAGTTAAGTAAAAGTGAATGGGGGAGACATTTAGATGGCCTATTAAGGGCGCAGTTAGGAATGTATGCACGTACCTTAGCAACTTAAGTACAAATATACGAACGGACAGTTAAGGTTGTCCTATAGTGGCGGAAGTCTGCTAAAATGGATAGGTACGAGGGGAGTGTCATGGGTGTTGCCTTGCCACAGGCGCGTATATTTGCGAATCCGTGCATACTTATTTTACTCTTAAGTGTAATACGGTCCAGAATAGCCACACAAGTAATAAATCAAGAAATATTCAAAAGAATTGTGCATTTATACCAAAAGTATAAATTAAACAAATTATATTTTAAAGACCACTGCTCTTTCTATATTGTGAACTAGAAATTAAAAAGTAAGCATAGTAAGAAGTATTGAAAACCAGGAACATATTTAAACTTTTTAATACAGTCACCTTGTTTCAGTAAATTGTCTATGTATAGGCTTTCCCTGCATGATTTTATTTGTTATCTTCAATTGTTTATTCTTGTTGTGACTATTATTTACATGTATGGCACTGTTTTGCACTACTGTTTAATAAAATCAAATAAAAAAAAATAAATAAATCTTTTTTGTATGTCTGTAGATTTTGGATCATTTAGTGTACACAGGCTTTTTTCCCCTTAGAAAATCTGGTATTTATTTAAATATATTTTTGGGAAGTACTAGTTACCCACTATGGGCCATATGCAGAGCTCTGGACGCATTGCATTTGTGGCCGGAATTTTCAGAAAAGTGCTACTGTGCATGCGCAGTAATTTTGGAACATAATCTACGTTACTTCTTGCAACATAGATTGCGTATACGCGGTCTTTAACTAATCCTATGCATGGAAAAAAACAGCACTTTCTTAAGTGTGAATACGGTCCCTCTGTCTTTAAATACAGAGAATCAGCATCTTTAAGACCGCGTAAATGCAATCTACATTGCAAGAAGTGACGTAGATCACGTCACAAAATTACTGCGTATGCGCAGTAGCACTTTTCTGAAAACTCCGGCCGCAAATGTAATGCAGCCGGAGCTCTGCATACGGCCCTATGTCACAATGTCAAGTACAACTTTGCATTTCATGTAGACACTTATCCTCTATCTATATATATTTATTTATTTATTTGTTTTAACATATTTTTGTATTCAGCCCCCAAGATATTTCATTAAATATGCTCTCTGCCACCTTGTATTGAAGCTTGCTAAAATACAAGTATAGTTGTTACCTCCTTACATTTTTGCCCATTAATACCACATTACAGTAGTGTACCACTGGTTGAGAACCCCTGATTTAGGGTATATCTTGCTTAGTTTTTATAGAGAAGTGTAAAAAAAAAGTTTTACAGATATAAATAAGGAATCTTTTTTTTTATGAATAAGGAGTGATAATTTAAGGCAAATGGGCCTGATCCAGACCTATGCTCATGAAACGCTCATGTGCGTAGCGTATTTACGCCGGCTTAAGTACGATGCACTCCCATAGGCGCTCCCCTTGGTTGTACTAAGTTTTGCTTTCTTACGCCCAGCAAACCCTACCCTAACCTTTCTGATCGTAACCGCGGGCTGATGTAAGCTCATTGCGTAGTTACAATGCTTAGGACGCCCATACTGTACAATTTAAATGCCTCACCCCGCCCTCGGTGCGTAATTACGGATTTTGTATGGCAGACACCCTTCCTCGACCGTAGTTATGAAGTTGTTACGCTCAAGGACCATATGCTCAGAATTTCTGAGCGTAACATCTTCCCCGCACATGTGCAGTAAGAACAAATACCCGTTTTTACGCTTACGTCCATCGTAGAAAAGCACACAAGCGTAGGTCTGGATCAGGCACAATGACATCAGATTACAAATCTAAAGAATCAGACCGTTTTCCTCCATACATTAAAAAGTATAGATGTGAATCAGAAACCATTGAATTTGATCGCATTGTTTAGATTATCCATCATGTCTGAAAGTTTGCAATTAGAAAATCCAAAATGCCTCACTTTGGCAAAGTTTACTATATCAATTCCCTCCTCAATCTGTTGTTTTCACATGTTCTATTCCTATGATTTTTAAACTAGCAGGATTTCCTTGATGGAATATGGCAAAGTGCTTAGAAACCCTGTGAGTTTGTCTTTTGTTGATAATATTACGTCTATGTTCTCTGAAGCGTCCTTTTAGTTTCCTTGTTGTGCTGCCAACATAGTGTAATTGGCAGGGACACCGAAGAACATAGATAGTAAACATTGTCTCAGAATTGATAAATTCTTGTATAGGAAAAGTTCTATTATTGGCAAAAGATTGTAAGCAATTTATCCTATTGTTAATATAATTACATGTCAAATACACACTTCTTTATTTTTTTGCATCTAAAGCAGGTTTTTACACTGTACAAGTTTGTTTTCTTGTTTCTGGATTTCCCTAAATTTAGGAACAAAGGGACGTATTCACAGATCCGTTTTACGTAGAGTTGCGTGCATATTTTTAGGTAAGTTTTAACTGCGCATGCGTAGTAATTTTATTCATGTAAGTAACGTAGAACATACGCATATAAGTGCTTTAGGAACGGACATGTAAATCACACTTGGGGACATACATACGGATGGGCGGGGTTGAAATACGTACCTGAAAAGTTATGTGAAGCATTTAAATCTTTGAGTCTTTGAGGGTGCGGTTACATAGAATTGCATGTACGGCATACATATACGCACATAATAAAATACATGGGGTAGATCCAGAATTACGTTCCCATTCCATTTCAACGCGTAGCGTATTTACGCACTCGTATTTACTATGCATTCCCCTTGTCACTCCCCTCGGTTGGACGTAGTTTAGCCATGTTACACTTTCCAAACCATACATTAACTTTCATAAGTGTAACTTCTGATAGCTGTAATGGCAGAATGTACTTAAGCGCCTAAGCACGCCCATACTGTGCGATTTAAATGCAATCCTCCACCTACCTTTCGTAACTACATCGTACTTACAGCTATCGTAATATAGCCCCCTCGCACGTTGTTACGCTACTATTACATAAAAGACCCTTACGCTCAGAGTTACGTTGCATTACGAAGCGTAACATCTGCCACGCGCATGCTCAGAACATGCAAAATAGCGTTTTTACGTCTCCGCCAGGCGTAAACACGCTTGAAAATGTTGTTCTGGATCTGCCCCACAATTACTCGGGCGTGACAGGGGAGTGTCATGGGTGTAGGTGGGTGTTGGCTTGCTACGTGTGTGCGTATAATTGCTTACTTTTGCTTACTTTTGAACAAAGGCATCTCTGAATACAGCCCAAAATGTCATCTTGTTTTAAGATATGGACGTTCTCTGTAAGGATATATTTAATCTGTACAGTTGTTTTATGAAATTTACTTACAAAAGGGATGACTTCCATTTTAAAATTTTATTATAATTTTTTTTTATGTTCTAAGAATCAAAAGCTGAGCTCTATCCAGTAGATACCTGTGCAACTACAAGGAACAAAAGAGAGGTCCGGCGCTCCAAACAAACATTATATAACACTATGTGCCAGCACATACATAAAAATGAGGTTTAGTTCACAATATTGGGTTAAGCTCACCTGCACAGCGTCAAGGCATCTCCTGTGGGTGAGGCCAGTAGATACCTGGTTTAATGCATTAGTAAGCAGAGCATAGTTGTTGTTATGAGCTTCAAGCAGCATTGTGGGTGACTTTTCCAATCAATCAATCCTTCTACAGTCTTCATGGACAATCAGGAGGAAAGTCTTGCTTCTTGCTGGTCTATTCAGAAAGGGGTAGCTTAAGGTACCCAAAAGTAGGGCATGTAGTATTAACCAAGTGCTTGAAGGGTACAGAAATAAGCTGAAGATCTATTTATCAAAGTCTAAAATGATAGAAGGAAACGCACTATAAAGACCTGATTAGTTAGAGTGCTATCACATGCAAATTATAGTGAAATGTTACCTTATCTTTTTTTAAGCTCCTCTTGGCTATTATGCACAATTTTTTTCTTATAAAATAATGTGTATAAGGAGCTTTAGCCATGTAGAATTTTGAGGCACAGTTTATTTTTCTTATATAAAAAGGGAATAAATAATGACTCATGGATGCTTCTTCTAGGGAAAACACTGAATATATAAGGAAAGATTGTCCTAAACTCTGCCTATACAATAAAACAATTAGTTACGGAGAATAATACAAAGAATATTTATTATAATGTACTAAAAATCAATTTAGTATAATTTCAAACCAAAAAGAAATCATTAACTGCAGTTACATTTTAGAGGATATCTATGTTGCAGCAATTTTAATACATACTACAAAATAATGCCAAAGAGGGGATTTTATATACCTTTGGTGGTTATCCTTTTCTTTACATCACTAAGGCATTACTGTGAAATGGTATTTAAAATAGAGATATAAAAGCACATCACACCATCCAAGCCAATGCTTTAACTCATGGTGACTTGTGCTGACATCATCATATCAGTTCTCATAGCTGCTTAATGATGATCATTTCCCCTCAACAAATGTGAGTAACAATATAATCCTGCATTATCTTTTATTGGCTGCTTTATTTCTGTTGCAGCAAATGTACTTTTAAATACTCAAAAGGAACATTTGGCAGCAAATAGCATATACAGCAACATAAGCAAGACATTTAATGCAGAAATTTCGATTTTGTAGAATAGCTACAAATTGTGAAATTAATTACACCAAATGTCATTTTTTTAATCTTCTTGGTGGTTCAGCTTTCCCAGTGGTGTAACCTGACCACATTTACACTAAAAATAATGTTTCCAAAGCAAATAAATAGACCCACCTAAAGGAGAATTTTCTGAAAGTAAGACCATTTCCAAGTGAATTATAATCTTAATTACCATAAAACTGTAACAAATAGAACTCACATCTCATTAAGTTAAAGTACAATATGACTGCGGCAATAGTCATCTCCCTAAAGAGTGCTTATCTCTAGAAAAAGATAAAAGTTTTGCTGGGAACTGCCACTAATGACAACATTAACTTTACTTATTAAGGAATTCAAATTAATTTTAGACATACATATCTCACTCCATCACAACCTTCCTAATATTTTTAAGTCTATGAAGAGGAACATACCATGGTATTTTCAGTTTTATTTCACTGGTGATTATAGAAGAACACAGATTATGGATCCTTCAAGGACAAATTATTATATTTATATCTCATTGATTTTTTCCCAAATAATACTTTTTTTTTAATAGGCACCAGATTTGAAAAATAACATTTTAATTTAATTAATTGTTTATTCATACTCTCATTTGGGGGTCTAATAGAGTTTGAGACATCAAAATTTGGTACCCGTGTAAGAAACCATGTTACGATGTGGAGGGTTGCACATATTTTAACATTTTTGACATACAGGAAATATACTTTGCTCTTGCTTTTGAAACTCAGTTGAGATAGGAAAGTTCACCTCACAACTAATTTTTGTTTTTGCATTTTACATTTGGTTCTTCCTGCAGTTCAACATGGTTTTCCATTGTGTACATTTTCACCTGTTTTTGCTGTTTGTCTCAAACTCTGGATCAGCTCCAGGGCCGCTGCGATGCGGTAAGTGGAGGGGGGGAAGGGTGCGGTGCATGTCGGTGCCAGGCTGGACAGGCACTCACCCAACTGCTCCCCACTCTGCAGTACCAGTTTGTCTCTTTAAATGAACGTAGCTTTTAAACATTGTAAGGTGCTCTCCCTACTCTGGTGAGAGCACCTTACAATGTTAAACAGTGGCGCTCATTCCCTTCAGCATTCCTCCTCTGGATGAATGAATGATGCTGGCATGACCTACGGTCACATGAGTGTCATTCACGTCTAAATCTGCTGTGGAGGAGAGCAGAAGACTGAAGTAGGAAAGACTGCAAATATAAGTAAATTATAGGAGTCTAAAGAGGAATACTGGAACCTGGAGGGACATGATGGGGAACTGGGGGGTGGAGAGACATGATTGGGAATACTGGGGTACGGAAGACAAGATGGGGAATACTGGAGGGGATAGAGAGACATGATGCGGAGCTGGAGAGACATGATTTGGAATACTGAAGCCTGGAGACACATGATGGGGATATTGAGGGGGACTGGAGACTTGACAGGGATATGGGGGGGGGTTAAATGCATAATATTGCTTACTGGGGAACTGAATACACATGATGGGGATACTGTGAGGCTGGATACTTCATGGGGAATACTGAGGGGCTGGAGACATGGTGGAGGAAACTGGAGGGCTGGAGACATGGGGCCTGATCCAGACCTACGCCGATGCGCTGTGCTTACTAAAGCACAGCGTATAGGCATTCACTTTCCCCGACACTCCCCCTGTGTGGGCGTATGGCCCCTTCCTTACGCCGGCTAAA
>WWET01001274.1:257652-268250 GCA_011038615.1 Limnodynastes dumerilii | reverse complement strand
GTGTTCAGACTGCGCTGAAAACACCGGCTTTTTTTTTTTTCTTGCTTTTTTTTTTTTTTTACAAGCCGGCTGCTATTTAAATAGCCGGCTTTTCACCGCAGTGTGAACGGGTGAAGCCGGCTTTTAAAAAAGCCGGCAAAAACCCTTCTTTTTAGCCGGGTCTGAGACCCGGCTAAAGAGACCCGGCTTCACCGTTCACATTGCCAGAAAAAGCCGGGGTTTTCATGAAAGCCGGCAATTTCATGAAAACCCCGGCTTTTTCATGGTAATCTGAACGGGGGATATAATTAATCATTTTTCATGATTTGGGAAATATATTATAAATAACTCAGAATGAAGAATAACAGGAAAAGAAGGCAAATTCCGTGCACACAGAATTAGGAGTAATAATAATGAATGCAGAGAGACTGCACTACCTTAGTTCAAACAAACAAGAGATGCTCAAACTTTCCAGTCCAGAATTATGTGAGTGAGCTGTGATTTACATAAACTGTCCATATACTGAATGTTGAGAGGAGCCGTTATTTGTTTAAATTAGAGAAGTGGTGTTTCCTATTTGAGCACTAAGGGCTGGATCCAGACTGAAGAAGGAGCTTGATATTAGGGACCTGATTCACACTTAAGAAGCTGCGTGGTTTTAGATGCGTAAATTTAAGAACGGATAGACTGCGTATGCGTAGTAACTTTTATACACTGTTTACGCTGGACTTACGCACGCAAATTACGTTCTTATACACTACACACCTAAAGTCACTAGGTTCGTAGTAACATACGCAAAAAGGGGCATTCTGTGAATACGTAACTCGGCAGATACGAAAATTGGGTGGAGGGAGGCATTTAAATGATGCAAAGAAGGTGCGGTTATGCACTCACGCTCCTAAAAAGACGCCCTACGCATTCAAATGCAAACCTACAGTTAAGAGAGCGCTACGGCACTCGTAAGATAAGAATCTGGAAACCAGGGGCTTGCCTTGCTATTAGGTGCATATATTTAGGAACCTATCGCATTCTTAAGTGTGAATCAGGCCCTAGGAGAGGAAAGTTACTCCTGGGCTAAACCATGTTGATTGCAGGGGAGTCATATTTAATCTGTTAAAGAGGTGATGCTTCCTGGCCCAAGTCTAAATAACAGTGTAATAGTAAAGCTGGTCACTATCTGTGTGCAGTAAACAATTCAAAGATATATCCCTGCATGGAAAGAATACAATTAACTTGACTCCCCCTGAAATCAATATGGTTTTGCCCAGAAGTAACTTTCCTCTCTTAATTTCAAGCTCCTTCTGAAGACTGGATCAAGCCCTTAATTATTATATAAGATGATACTATACAGCGTTTGTGTGCCATTAGAAAAAACTAACTTTGTCTAGGTGCAAGCACAGCAGTATTTATCAGTGGGCATGTGCGAGTACAAAAAGTGGATATAAATTTGCTCTTTTGTTTGTGTTTGCTTCTGTATGCACTGCATTAGTAGAAAGGGGTATTCCACGATACTAACTTTGAATGTGGATTTATACATTGGGACCCAGATACCTGTTTCCCATCTAAGATGCGTCTTTCATGACATGGTGGGGGGAGCTAGATTGTAGCCCATTAGTAAATCATTAAAATTTTATCAGCAGCTGGCTTCCTGCAGAGATCAGACAATGGATCTGACATCAACTATTCAGAAGATGAGTCATTCACTCTCTCTGTAGAACATCAAATGGGTGACGTCAGCTCCATTCAGCTCTAATCTCTACAGGAAACAAGTAGCAGCTAAATGGAAGGCAAGTTTTATAGATTTCAGAAGCCTCATTCAACTTTTCCCAGCAGGTGGGCCCACCATGTGTGACCGACTTTTCCCTGTTTTTGGGAAAGGTTTAACTGGGCACATGTGTAGTGTAGCTGAGAGCATAATAGCAGCCATGTTTCCCTGTACTTCCTCTGAAAATCCTAAACTAGCTTAGAGCTAGAAGAGGTGGGTCCAAACTGGCAACTCAAGAAAGTGTTACAATGTTGGACTGGAAAGGGCCACGTTTAAGGATGCACATTTCATGAATACTAAGATATAACTTTTATTATTGCGGTTAAAATAGGAAAAAGAGGGCAATATATAAATAGATAGCCAGCAAAATTATTGACAGTGTTACTGTTCACCCTTTCCAGTCCAACATGGTAACACTTTCTTGAGTTGCCAGTTTGGACCCACCTCTTCTATGTCTATTTTGCCACATGATAGCACCCTCATACCTCTTTAACAGGGCAATTTTAATGGTCCACTTTACCAATTAGTTTTGCACTAATCTTTTCCTTTTGTCTTAGCTTAGGGCTAGCATAAGGGACTGACGAAGGAGTTATTTTTTGTAATAAAAGCCCCTGTTCTTAGTTATAACATAGCCCTATACACCTAACAATTACTGAACTGTTTATTTAAAAAATGACTGATATATGTTTTAAAAAAATTCACTTCACATAATACATTATACTATATTTTTTATGTTTGAACCGCGTTGCATTGCTGCACATTTAGATCAGGCATTATTTATATACTTATGTGTTTAGGGGCTTTTTTTGCATAAAAAATGTAATCTTAATCATTTTAAAATAATTTGTTATATTTAAACAGTACATGCATAAAATCCTATATAAATTTCTTATTTAAAAAATGTAACTTTGAAATATTCAAACTTTTATAGGGGCAGCATAATACCTTTCATCCTGTTTGCTTATATACATAAATAAGCATTTTCAAAAAGTACTATTATATATAATAATAACATACTATTACTATACTATTACTATTTATCTAAAGTTGCTATTTATGGAACTCATGATAGGTTAAATACTTTTAAAATAATTTGCTTGTGCTTCATCTTCAATCCAGACTTAATAACGACAACCAATTTACACATGTGGCATGCATAAATCTGACTGTGGGAACACACTGCACATGTGTGCATGAGTACAGCAGATGTTACTCATCGTACGTCTGATCATAATTTGTAGATAACTCTATACGATAGGGCGTGACATCTCTGCAAGCAGAAACAAAACTCAGCACGTTGTTAACTAAGTTACATAAGTGCCAGGGGGAGTGCATATGTAACTATCTTAAGTCTGAATCAGGTCCCATGTCTATAATGTTCATCTTCAATATGTATATGGGCTGTAACATAATTGTAATTTTATACAGATGTGTCCACATTTACCTTTACTGAAAAGTCTGCCTACCTGTTGGGCAAAGGGGTAATATGTACTTAAGAAAACAAAAACAATATGTTTACTCACCTGTTACAATTGTCGCACATCAAGGCATAAAGTCTAACTCTTTGCAAGAGCCCCTAATGGTGGGGATAGGGTTATGTGGCCAGGCAGTTGCTGCCCCTGGTGGTGACTCCCGAGATGACATGGAGAGTTTGAGAGTCAAACATCATGATAGACAAGGACTGATGAACTGGATAAAACAGAGAGCAAGGCTGACAAGTGAGACAAGGTTTGAATCCAGATTCAAAGGTTTACAGTGAAACACACACAGAATGCAGGAGAACAAAAGACTCGGATGGCCAGTGGTAACAGGTTCATGAGTACAAGGTAATAAAATTCAGGATAGTATTCTAGTACAAGGTAATTTGGTTCAGATAGGTATATAGGTACAAGGTATAGGGGTTCAGATAGGTATACAGGTACAAGGCAATAAGAACAAGGCAGGTATACAGAAACAAGGTAACGAACACAGATACCAGAAAAGCAGACGGACATGGACAGGAATAGACGTCCGAAAAAAGATACCATAAAAGATCACACAATAGCCTTGCAGGAACAGGGCCAGCGAGCAAAGCAATGGACAAGAGACATGAGGTAACAATGTACCAACAGATAACGACTGGAGCATATTATCCAAACAAGGGCCAAAACAGAAAATATCACCAGCAAGGGACAGTTCTCCCTACTGGGTATTTAAACACAGTGCAACCAGAACTGCAAGGCTCTCCAGCTCTGGTTGGTATGAATCCTGGCATTAAAACTTTAGCTGAGACCCGAGTGTAAAGCTGAAAGTGAACTGTTTATACCTTATTTTCACAACCATTAGGTCATGTGACTGAATACAGAATTCTTTCTACATGCTGTGATAAAAGATAGGCAAGAAAATCAGCAGTTTATCTATTACCTGTATTGGCAATGTTCATGCAAATTATAACATTTTAGCTATATACAGTTACTTCAGTTCCTTTTAGCTATTTACTATGGCAAAATTGATCATAGAAACTGCTTGTATATTCATATGTAATCACATGATAAACTATTATAGAAAATAATATAGTGATCTCTTCTGCACAGTCTAGACTTGCTGTTATGGAATAGGAACAACACCTCAGCATATAAATCCTGGTAGATATAAAGCATTTTTACACTGCTTTTAACCTAATCTCCAATGCCGTTTAGAGCCTGATGTGGCAGGTGGCCTTATGTTTAAAAATAGGCATCTTGCTGGATAGCTTCATTCTTACATATCCTCATATTGCCAAAACAAACACCCGTTTAGAAGGGGAAAAGTATTCAGCTAATCGGTTGACAGATGTTTGCTGAAAGCAGACCAGTCTCAAACATTCATTGTATTTTCTGCCTTAATGAGCACATGAGATGTGAATGCTTGTGGGCATCAGTGATATCTTTTGGACCAGATGTTCAGAGAAAAATGGATTATGTTTATAGCTAGCAAGGCCAGAGTAAGACTTGATCCAATGACAGTTATTGGATGGGCTGCATTCTGGTTAACAGATAGATCAGCACTAAAATGTTATCATCTGTAATGATGCCTCTAAGGATCAACAAACTACTTTTATCACGCAGACCATTCATGTTTACAGGAAATTCCACTGTAACTGTAATCACACAGAACTATAGAACTTTCTGACATATTAAATTACAAGAAGCGTGATGTGTTGGAAGGCTGTGCATTGTATCTGATTAGCTGACGGTAAACAACATAGAAGACACAATCAAATAGTGTGCTACAGAAGATTAAATTACATATACCAGAACATATACATGTGTAAGCTAGTGAGATAAATAGGATCTATTGACTGATACGTTTTTGCTGTTACTGAAAAGAGCAAATCGTACTAAAGATAACATTTAGTTGTCTTAGTTTTGTACCCTCTAGCAATGTCAGTAACCCTTAGTTTATGTGATTACATCAAAATAACACTCTAGAATAAAACATTGATGTTGTTGAACAGAATTCTACAGTGTTTCTCTTATCTAGATACATAGAAACATAGAAAGTGACAGCACAGAAGAGTGACTTGGTCCATCCAAATGCACTATGTTTTTTTGTTTGTTTATTTGAAATAGCCGAGCACTGTATAGGTGCAAGGCTGCATAAGCGACAGGCTGGGCCTTATTGCACAATATCTTTTCCTAGGGAATGTTCTAGGGATATGTAAATAAGGAGAGTGTTGTGATTGGTTGTTTAATGAAGGGGGGTTGGGGGTCATGTGACATTGTTTTTATAAGGAGTGGGTGGGTGTCAGTTTGTCACCCATTTTGGAGAGCCTTTGGTCGGATAAGTAGTATCTGCTATTTGTTTTTCCAAATAATATTAATTGACATTTGCTGTTTTTTCCTTGTCTTCTTGTACTTTTCTCTTGTTTCCCCCATTAACTTTCTATATTGTCTAGTATAGCTTAGGTGTCTCTTTGTTTTTTCTAATCTGTTTTCTTTTAGTGGTTGTAAATTGGGGCTGAAATTTTGTGCAGGTTAGGTGGTGTAAAAAGTGCTTTTGTACTTACCATGTCCCGTCCTGTGCGCAGTCGTTCTGATCCCCTTCGGTTCCTGGAGGCGGGAAGCGCTGCGGTTGCCTTCCCAGAGCGCGCGCGGCCTCTTCTGCTTTGCCAGTGCACGGCCGTGCGCTGGCTTCCGTCGCGGCTGACGTCAGTCAGCCTGCGGCGGATGTGGGCGCCTCTGTCATGGCGGCGCCCATGAAACGGAGCATCCGGCCGCCTGCTGGACCAGGGATCCCTGCCCAGGGACAGAAGGGACCAGCGCTTGCAGGAAGGAGACATGGGTAGTCCAGCGGCGGTCGCCAAGGCCGCAGGGCTGTTTTGTGTGATGCGGGGGCACAGGTGAGAGGGAAGAAAGGGCCTAAAGGGGTTTGGAGAGGGAGAGGTCAGGGGAGGAATGTAGGTAGAGGTAGGGGTCGTAGGCAGTCTTTTGGGGGGAGTGATGAGGAGTTGGCAGAGCAATTCTGGGATTTTGAATGGGAGGCAGAAGATTGACTTTGTCCCAGATAGTTTGGATGAGGGGGAAGTGGATGACAGTCAGGTGCAGGGGGATGAGGAGGCTGTTTTAGATGAACCTGGGTCTGTGCAACATGCTGAGGAGGTTGGGAGGCCCTTGTCTTCAGTGTCCAGTTCAGATTTTGTTCCTGGTACGCCAAGGGATGGAGTGGGGGAAAGGCCGGCAGCTGTTTTGGTTGCTGGTGCAGAGGGCGCTGGTGTGGCTCCTGCTGCTGCCCCGGTGTTTCAATTCCCGCAGGCGGGGGTAAGTGGTCACACAGTTAACCCCTCATTGGTCAGTTCTGGTCACAGTAGTCAGTGGCCTTTCCCTCCGCCGATTTTTCAAGCTGGTTCCTGGCCGTATTTTTCTTCGGTTCCGGCTTATCACCCCTCACAATTTCCTGTTCCTCTTTTTAATGTTGGGGGGACTCAATCAGCAGCGTCTTCATCTCAGGGTCCTTGGATGCCCTGGCCATATCCTGTTCCCTCAACCGTTGCACAGGCTCAGTCTGTATCTGGGGGTGTCGTTAGGCCTGTTGGGGACACTATATCTAGTCCTGCTGTCTTGCCTAATGTTGTTCCTGTTCCAGATGGGGTGAGCAGCCAGGAGAGGTCGGCTGTTTTGGTTCCTGATAGGATTCAGTCTACGTCGCTGTCGGTGGATCCAGTTCCGGGTACTTCCCAGGGTATGACTACTGGGTCTCAGCAAGTAGTGGCTGGAGCTGTCGCTACCGTCGAATCAGGTGAGCCGGCGGAGGGGAATGTATCAGAGGGGGATGATGGTTCCGATGCTAGGGTCTGTTCCAGCATTGATTCATCTGCGTCCCAAATCCCTCCGGCTAAGGTAATGCGGTTATTTAAAAAAACGTTAGAGGCTAAGGCTAAGGGGAAAGGGAAGGCTAGGTCGGGTTCTCAGGTTAAGAAGCGGCCTGATCCTCCCCCTTTATTGTATGATAACTCTACCATTACATGGGATGTGAGGGTGTCTACCAGAGAGCGCATAAAGCGTGGCCAGTATGTTGATATGTTTTTGGTCACACAAGCTGGTAAGGAGGCTTTGGCGGCGGCGAAGGCAAAAGGAGGTATGGGCGAGGAAGCGCATAGAACTTTTTCTAATTGGTTGGGAGGTTATTGCCCGTTTGCAGCCTGTTACCTTGAAACCAGGCCCACTGAGTATATGGGTATCCTGCGTTATCTGCATCTGATCCATGATCTGTATGCAAATTCTAAGACTGGCATGTGGAAAATGTATGATGAGCGTTTTCGTAAACATCAGGATGGGGCTAAATCACTTAATTTTTCTGATAGTGATGTGGGTATCTGGCTAAGATTAACCAATGCAAAACAAGGTCCAGAGCCCTTTCGGAAGTACAGTCAGCCTCCCAGGGGTTTTAATTTTGCATCCCGAAAAGGGAAGTGTTTTACCTTTAATAGCTCCAAATGTAACAGGGGGACAGGGTACAAGTACAAGCACGTCTGTTTTAACTGTGGAGGTGCTCACCCCACCAAGGATTGTAGATCCTCTTCCTCCGCCGCTGCCAGGCCCTCTACTTCATCCCATTAGTTTAGGTAAGGGTTATTCCCGTATTAAATTGTTACCTATGTTAAAATGGTTAGAGGTTTATGATGTTAAGGAAGATGCTCAGCTACTGTTAGAAGGTTTTTGTTTTGGTTTTAGGTTGCCAATTGTTAGGCCTGTGGTTACTAATTGCAAGAAAAATTTAAAGTCCGCTCTGGAGTTACCTCAGTTGGTTTTGGATAAAGTTTTAAAAGAGGTGTCTCTCGATCGGATGTCGGGTCCTTTTGCGGAACCACTAATTTCTGGCCTGGTGATTTCACCAGTGGGTGTGGTTCCAAAGAAGACACCTGGTAAATTTAGATTAATTCAACATCTGTCTCATCCTGAGGGTTCATCGGTTAACGATGCTATTGATGCGGAGCATTGTTCGGTTCATTATCAGCTTTTTGAGCAGGCATTGGAGTTGGTGCGGTCATGTGGGCAAGGTGCCTTAATGGCTAAATTAGACATAGAGTCAGCTTTTAGATTGTTGCCCCTTCATCCTGACTCTCTGGTTTATATGGGCTTACGCCTTAATGAAGGGTATTTTGTTGATCGCTGTTTGCCCATGGGTTGCTCCGTCTCCTGTGCCTTCTTTGAAAAGTTCAGCACGTTTTTACATTGGTGCATCCAGATAGGTGCGCGACATGATTGTATTGCGCACTATTTGGATGATTTTCTGTTTGTTGGTCCCTCTGATTCAAATGCTTGTTCGGAGGTACTTTTTTCAGCAAAAGCTCTTTTTTGGAATTTTGGTGTTCCTGTGGCGGATGACAAGACGGAGAAACCCACTACTTGTCTGTCCTATTTAGGGATTGAGATTGATTCTGTGGTTGGGTCTTGCCGTCTGCCATCCGACAAAGTGAATAAATAAAGATCGTTGTTGTGTGAGGTGCGGGGTCGTAAAAGAGCTACACTTAAGCAAGTCCAATCTTTATTGGGCTTGTTAAATTTTGCCTGTAGGGTAATTCCTATGGGCAAAATTTTTTGTAGGCGCTTTGAGCGGGCTACTGCTGGTGTAAAACGTGCACATCATTTTGTTCGTTTGTCCGGTGAGCTGCGGGATGATATAGACGTTTGGCTGCGATTCCTTGAATCTTTTAACGGAATTAGGATTTGGAATTCTGCTGCGGAGTCAAATGCTGATTTGGAGCTTTTCACTGACGCAGCAGGATCCTTGGGCTTTGGAGCCTATTTTCAAGGCGCTTGGTGCGCGGCTCCTTGGCCTGAGGTATGGTTTGAATCCGGTTTGACAGTCAATTTGTTGGTGCTTGAATTATTTCCAATTGTCGTTGCCATTGATCTTTGGTGTGTTTCCCTTGAAAATAAGAGTATTACATTTTGGTGCGACAATTTGGGCGTGGTTCAAGCTATTAACAATCAAAGAGCATCTTCTCCTCCCGCAATTAGATTATTAAGGTATTTGATTTTGAAATGTTTAGAGTTTAATATCATTTTTTCAGGTGATAATGAGCGTTTTAGTGTTAAAACACCCATTATCACCCGTAAATTGCAATAGTAAATGGAGCCCTGTATTCTTATTGATCTTATATTAGTAGATAAGGTCTGCATTAGTTATCTTTATTGCTGGAAAATATAGCCAGGTCCTTCTCTGATACTCTAAATCTCAGGGTTGAAAGCGGATAACAGAAAAATATATTTAATGCAATACTCTTATACTCTTGAAACAAATAATTATCACTGAACATTGAACACTGACATATTTCAAGTGTTCACCCTATGAGCCACTGTGCTGCCCACTAGACAGGGATTGAACCGTGTACGTTTGTGGTCAGACAGACCCAGGCTTTGATTTTAAGATTTTGTTTTATGTGCTGTGCTGTTGGCTTGTGTGAATGAGCACATTATGTATTTGCATTAAATCTGGGCATAGGTGTGTGCTCTGTGCTAAGAAATGCCTCTAGTGTAGATAGATAGATAGATAGATAGATAGATAGATAGATAGATAGATAGATAGAGATAGATAGATAGATAGATAGATAGATAGATAGATAGATAGATAGATAGATAGATAATCTTGTTTTTTTTATTAATAAGTCAGAAAACAATATTATATATTTATTATATAATAGGGAGTTGGTGTACAGTGGTTTATTTATACTTCTTGATAGCAAGCTCTATTATTTGACCTTTTTAACATTCTATACTTTGATGCATTGATCATTCTCATGTCCCCCTATTTACAGTAATGGTAGCCAGAGTGAAATAGGAAACTTGGACAGCTAATAAAAATGCAGAATATTAAAAAGGTTAAGGTCTGTGTTTAGAATGCTTTTCAAAGTTCATTGTATTTAATAAACTCTATATGCTATTAAAATATTAAAATTAGCATGTTGTTTTTATTTGTGGTAGGGCAGGATTTCAAAATACTGTTTTGGACACATATTATACACATGTTAATTAACATTTTCGTGTGCTGCAAAATAGAGGGAGCAAGCAAAGGCATCCTCATAAAGTAAGACAATAAACATTGTTACAAGGTAGTAAAAATGTAAGCAAATAAGGCAATTAAATCTTGGCAGAAAGATCCACAGCAGTTTGATTAAATTAAATTAAGCAAAGCTAATATTTAACATGTTTTTTAATATTTTTGTACAGAAAAGCTGCTATTATTGATTTAAAAAGTTTCAACAATAGAGATATTACTGCATAGCCCTTGTACATAATAACTTAGAAGCTTCGGCTTCTTAGGTGCGTAGATTTGTGAAATGACCTACCATAGAAGTGGGAGGGGGGGAGGGATTTAAATTAGCCGGGGAGGG
>WWET01001274.1:233083-257193 GCA_011038615.1 Limnodynastes dumerilii | reverse complement strand
TGTGGGGCGGGGTTATGGTCTGCACCAGTGAGTTAGGTGCGGTTCTGTCTTGGAATGCCTAATGTTCTCTGTAAAGCGCTGCAAACAATTTGTGTTGCTATATAAATAAGCGTTTATAATAGTACATACAGTTTACATTGTCAACCCTTCTGTGTGTTTTTAACACTTCTCTGCATGGTTTCTTCATGTCTTATCCTCTGACATACCTACTGTTATTCTAGGTTATTGTAACTTCCCCAGTGACAACCCTTCATAACCTGATATTTCTCTCCCTGGGACTCTCTCAGTGGAATGATTCGTCTTCTTATAAGGATGACAATAGTATTAATATTGTATTCTCTAAACTATGCTTGGTCTCTGATCTAACTATCTCCCTTTCTCTCTCTCAGATCACAGCCTTATAACCTGCAAACTTTTCCTTTTCTGTCTAACTTTATTATACATTCATGTACCCATATAAATCTTAGCACTGTTAATATCAGTTTTCTCAATCTGCAACAACTACTGTATCCAGCTCATTTTTTCCCCTCTCCTGATATGACAGTATCTCGCCTTAACCAAATGATAGCAGCAGCTAATTGACCAAGTCACTACCCTTCACACTCCACAACAACTTCAATATCAGCAATGAAGAGGAAGTATCTGCTCTTTTCTGCTCTTCCCACTCTGCTACTTGTTCTCTTAATGCTGTATCCTTACAAGTCAGTCGATTACTTTTTTATTTCAACCTTAATTACAATCTGCGATCACTTTCTCTATTTTTCTCTTTCTATACTGGAATCACTTCAATAAAAAAACAAACAAAAAACAAATCTCTGACCCCTACATTCCCTCAATTTTTTTCGTTTATGTCCCAGCTTCCATGCCCTTCAAAGATCCTCTTTAGTCAGAGGTGGCATGCAATTAACCCTTGTCATACTGCAGTTTATGGCACTATAAGACACAGCATGCCCTGCAATACAAGGGCATGCTATGCCTTATAGTACTATATGTCGTAGCATTCTAAGGGTTAATTGCATGCCCCAGCAGCCATTTTAAGTATTGTGAGGCTTTTTTTTACATTTTAACATTTGACAAACAATATTATAATAATCTCTTGCGATGTATAGCGATTTTGAAAGGGTTAATTTGCCATGATTACAAGCTTAATTGCGGCAAATAAACCCTTTCAAAATTGCCCATTGTGGGAGATTGAAAATCGCCAGGGGAACTCGCCCCTTAGTAATTACAAGACACTGCAAAAACTCTAATTTTTTCATTAATCATCTCCCTCATTGATTATTGCAATGCTTTCCTTATTGGACTCCCACATTATAAAATTACCCTTCTACAGTCTATATTGCATGCAGCAGCTAGATTGATTTTTCTTTGAAGTAGAGCAGGTCTATTTTTCAGTCTCTTGTTGCCTATATTTTACAGAATCCAAATTCTTTTGCTAGCCTATAACGTTATCAATAAGATTACATCTGCATACTGTACATATCTTTACTCATCTTGAGATATATCCCAGCTTGCTCTTTCAGATCACAGGATATACAGCTCTCCTCTACACTAAACATTATCTATTCTATTTACAACCAATTTACCAGTTTTCAGCTTTGCTACATAATTTGACACACTTTTCTTTCCATACCAAAATTGCCCTCAGATCTGCTACAAACACTGCTACCATACAGAGCATTAAACACTTTCACCATACAAACTAACTTGCATTCTGTGATATGTACAGGTGAAACTCGAAAAATTAGAATATCGTTCAAAGGTTCATTTATTTCAGTCATTCAACTTAAAAGGTTAAACTAATATATTATATAGACTCCTTACATGCAAAGTGAGATATTTCAAGCATTTATTTGTATTAATTTTGATGATTATGGTTTACAGCTTATGAGAACCCCAAAAGCAAAATGTTACAAAATTAGAATATTACATGAATAAAAATAAAAAAGGTTTTTAAATACAGAAATGTCAGCCCTCTGAAAAGCATAATCATGCATATGTGCTCAGTACTTGGTTTGGGCCCCTTTTGCACAAATTACTGCCTCAATGCGGCATGGCATGGATGCTATTAGCATTCTTCCACCAGACTTTGGGACCTTGGTTTCCAAAATTTGCTCTTATCAGAAGAGAGGACTTTGGACCACTGAGCAACAGACCAGTTCTTTCTTTCTTTAGCCCAGGTAAGATGCTTCTGACGTTGCTTGTTGTTCAGGATCGGCTTGACAAGAGGAATACGACATTTGAAGCCCATGTCCAGGATCCGTCTGGGTATGGTGGCTCTTAATGCACTAACTCCAGCTTCAGTTCACTCCTTGTGCAGCTCCCCCACACTTTTGAATGGCCTTTTCTTGACAATCCTCCCCAGGCTGCGGTCATCCCTGCTGCTTGTGCACCTTTTTCTTCCACACTTTGCCCTTCCACTTAACTTTCTATTAATGTGCTTTGATACAGCACTTTGAGAACATCCAACTTCTTTTGCAATTTCCTTTTGAGGCTTTCCCTCCTTGTGAAGGGTGTCAACGAGAGTTTTCTGCACATGAAGCTTATGTTATTGAAGGACAAAACAGCTCTGTAGCACAAAGGTCCAGTCAATCAGTCAGCCATTTCACTTAGGATCAGATCCAGACTTATGATGCCACTATGCTTAGAGCACCGTGTGCAGCGGCAGAAGGGAACCGATGCTGGATTTCCGCTGAATCCAGCATTCTGAATGGGCAGGGATCCTACCTTAAAACTTTTAAAATATTTTAAGTGTGTATGGTGCAGAAGTCTTAGCACACCCTCACTGTTCTGTAAGCATTGTGTACACACTTCTGCCCCATAATGCCAGAACCTAGGAATGAGAGTAGGTGACCTGGTTAACTTATCTACTAAGAGACCTCATACACTTCATCAAGCTCAAGAATGTTTTAGGTTCCTAACACAACAACCTTTAAAATTTTCTTCAGGCTCAACACTATGTAAGTGAAGTGCTGCGCCATCTGACGCCACAGGATTTACAAAATCAACTCAATGCTCTCCTGCGCAATCAATCATTTAGCCGTAGGGACATATCTCCGTACTACACCTTGTTGCATGCCAATAGAACATTCAGATATACAATCTGAGATGTCACAGTGTATTAAACATTTCCCCACTTTGACCTGTGAAGATTTGCTACAGTCTTTGACAAAAGCCAGCAAAACTCTACCGTCCAATCAGTATCTTGAAATGTACTTAAACCTTTATCATAATGCATATCTTTTACCCCATAGGAGATTCCTGGCAGGGATTTCTTCAGACCATACATATACTAAATGTTTTAGCCAGGAAGCTGATACTTACTATTGCTTATGGTAATGTCCGTTGGTCAGGGGGTTCTCGCGACAAATTAAAAGATACATGGAGAATAGCCTTATAACTTACCTCTAAGCCCTGAATGGGCCCTGTTCGCCATTATGCCACAAAAAATTAATATCACAGCATTGTAAAAAGCTGTTATATTACATTAGCATGGTGGCTAAGAAATCACTTCTCCAGAAGTGTATAGAGAGTTCAATCCCACCATTGTCGCTATTAAAAGTAAAGCTACATAAAATCTTTATGATGGATTGGATGGAAACCTTACAGGACAAAGAGAAAAAGGTCACTCAATTCTTTGGTATATGGTATACTTATATAGATACCCTCTCATTATCAACCAAAAGTAAGATATATCATACAATTCAACATACCATGTGGTATGCTCTTAGAATGGTGGAGAATGATCCTCCTTTTGTACTGTCAGAGGACCCACCCTTTAAGTAGAGGATATGGCTAAAACATGCAGTGCTGCGGCCTCCTCTCAAATTAAGGTTGTTTTTGCAAATTAAGATAATGAACAGTCCTTAAAATGAGATGTCAAACGAATGAGAAACCGATAGTTTATTTTGACCAACAGTTCATTATGTATTGGTATTTCTTTCTCTATGTGAATAAATTGTGTAATAATAGTTACTGTTGCACAGTTAAAGCAGTATCTGGGAACATTTTAAACCAATGAAAACTGATGTACTTTGTGCTTTAGATGTACTTTGATGTACTTGGTTGTATACCTTGTAATGTACAATATGCAGTGTCGATGCTAATAAAAATTAATTTAAAAAAAGTTAAAAATTTGGATAGATTAAACAGCTGGTATATATGAGCTCTGGAATTTAGTTACTATGAGGCCCTTAATGAAAGAATGGAAACATTATTTTTATGTTTTTCATGAGAATACTTTAAAATAGATGAATTTAGTACTATTACAGAATAATTTTTGCTATATTGCTCAATTCAAAATACAGTTTTCATAAACATTTAACGTGATGCTGATTTTATTACGACTAAGGTATAGCATACTGCTTTTAAGTAAAAAAGTACTTTTAGTTGTTTTACTCTTTAACTGTATTTTTTTTTATATTCTGTTGGTCACATGACACTGTATTATATGATTTACTACAGTTAAGAATTCCAAGTTAATTGGCAATTGTCATTAAAGAAAAAGATAGATAGCAAAGCAAAAGTTTAGGAAAAAGTGCAGAAAATCCGGGTCGCTGCTGTGCTCCCCATAACATCAATAACCTGTCCACTACTTATGTAAATGTAGTAGAATACCCTATTCCACTAGCACAGAGGAAATGGAAGATCAACTACTTGCGTCTGCTTTTTTGTGCTTGCTACCATTGTGCACATCCATAGTGATAACTCACGCTGCACTTAAAAAATAAAAAAAATAGTATACTAAAATAGTATACTAAAAAATAGTAGTAAGGGCATCTCAGAATCAGCTCCTATATACCAAAATATCTTTCTACCCATTATACCTTTTCCACATCCAATACCTATATATTTAAATAATATCTTAATTCTATGATAACTGACATGAATCTTAAATAATCCATAGATCTCTATATTACTATATTTGTGATTTATTGTATATTTTAATATTATCTTTTAAATAGGTTATTTCCATTAAGGTCTGTTTATCCTTTATTCACTAATTTTAACCTTTATTTGACCTGTTCTGTCCGTGTATAATTAAATAGTACATTTAAGCCAGCATTGCTGACTGTACACTTTGAAACATCTGACCCAGTTATAAAATACAATGGAAATAAACTGCATTAGAACACCTGCAGGAGCTGCTTAGATTATGCTACATTTGTTACCATATCTAAATCGCAAAATCAAACTACTAGAAGTGCTAAGTACACTGTATGACACCTCTAAGTACCTGAGAGGTGATGAAACCCCTTGAAACATTTCACAAGGTCTTTACGTATAGAAGATCTCTTAGAGCAAGAACTGCATTATAGGAGTCGGCACTCAGTATCTAAGATACTTGTGGTATGGTTTATAAATAGTACTGGAGGCAGAAAAGAACAGCGTGGTTCACTGATAACAGTATGAAAAATGCATTCAATGTATGCAAGTAAACTAAGTTGAAAGGGCATTTAATGCTGGGTACACACTTTCACAATATCATAATTTTACCCTGCTCCCAACACAACGGTCTTAGAGATGGAGAAATTTCTGGGATTGACCCGATAGCATGGAGGTAAGGCCTGAGTGTGGAGGGAGCGGAGAAGGCCTGAGTCTTCCCATCTGGTATATCTATCTTTCTGCAGAGATGCTGTTGGAGGCTTGCAGCTTCCAGTCACTGAGTGAAGAGCGCAGTCTTAACTTCTTTCCCATGGTAGTATTGTCACTGCTGAATGACCTGATATTTGTATAGTGCATACCCAGCTTAACACTACAGACAGATGTGATTGATGAGCAACTGTCTGCAGAGGTGTATCTACCCCCCAGCCATGATGGTACCCGCCAGGGGTGCCAGCCAAAGGGGGGCACCACCTGGCGAATCCACCCATGGCTAAGAGATAGTGTCGCCTAGTGCATCGCTGGTCTGACTGCAGCTGGATGCTTTTAAAATGAGGGCTGGCTGGTTGCTAGGATACCCGCGGTCACAGGTTTCTCTGTGACTGCAGGAGTACTAGTGGGGGAGGTTCTGGTGGAGGCACATAATAGGAATACTGGGGGCAGGGGGGGGGGCTGGACGCACATGATGGGAGTACGAAGGGGGGGTTTAGTCACATAATGGGAGTACTGGGGGAGGCTGGAGGCACATGATGCATGATGGGAGTACTGGGAGTAAATGGATAATGGGGGGGGCAGCCCCTTACTTTGCCAGGGGTGCTGGACCCATAATTACACCCCTGACTGTTTGAGCAATGCAAGACAAGAATATAAGGATATCCTAAATCTTTAACTAAACTGAGGGTAAATAGGATCTAGGGTCAGTATAGTTTTAAATAAACAACTGGAAAGACTGGATGGTCAATGTGGCTTTTATCTGCCGTCACATTCTATGTCTATAAGAAAACTAAGCATTGTTCAGAAACTAGAAACATGTTGCTGGACACTTGTGAAAATATTTATAAAAAGATAATTTTTGTAAAACTTCATAAAGACTAGCGCAGTGCAGATAAAAAAAAAATTTCTATAGGAACTGGTATAAATTTGAGTCATTGTAGGGATTCGTTTATTTGTTAAATAACAACTCTGGCAGAGATGAAATACATTCACACAGTCTTACTAAGAAGGTATCATTTGTAAACTGTTAAATACATGTCAAAAATATATCAATCTGTGGCTGACTTCAACATGACATGTACTGAAATGTACTGTAGTCAACTAGGGATAATTCTGAATGGTATTTGTTCTCTCTGTGTTACAGCATTGTATAATTACCCAGTATAAACACTAATGCCTCTGGCAACCTGCTCAGAAAATAACCTCTTATCCAGTATTCAGTTTACTGAATATTACAGTGTAAAAAATTCTAAGACAGATGGAGTCCCTTAAGGAATCCCTAAAGCATTAGGAACTGCTTCTTTAGTGAAACCTGTCTCAGTTGTTCCATGTGGCAACTGGGGATAGATAGGAAGCGACTCTAGTCAAAATATGAGAAGACTTACTTATCATAGTAAACCATCTAACAATAAAAATAGGACATTTATCCAAAGAAACATTACAAAGAGACTCTAAACTGAGCCCGTCATCCCAGGAGATTGTCAAAGCATTTAGTAAACAGAGTGCATTCCATCCATTGGATAGCTGTTAATTATACTTTATAACAATGATAAAATACACTAATCCTCAGCAATTATTATGAAAGATAATTATCATTATTTAGTCAGTGCAAAGGGAACAACAGAAATGATCATATCTTTTATAGTATCAGTGTACCTGATAATTTAAATTATCTCTCAAATTGACAATCTTATTATACATGTTCAAGCAATATATATTCATTCTATAATTATAATTATAGTTACAAAATCTCCTTACTCTCTTGTTATTATTTTAGGAGCTATAACAGTAATTATATTTTAATTATTAATATATATCTATCATAAAAATGTAAAACAGACATTGTACTGTATGAATAGCCATAATGTACATACTCCTTTATTTTACCTTAGGACCAGATTCAGACTCACGCACGCGTTCCGTGCGTGCGGGGTTCTGTAATTACGCAACACAGAGAGGAGTGCATACCCACTGTCACTCCCCTCTGTTTTGCAGGCTTTATGGTAGCTTATGCTGCCATAAGCCTGCATGAACTCAAACGTGCAGATCAGCGGTCCATACGACCGCTTATCCGCTACAGTGTGGAAGCCCACCCTCCCACACTGTACACTTACCATGCTTCCCCCTGCCTGCTTTAGCGGGCGGAAGGGAAGCACATCCCATTTCCTTGGAAATGGGCACGGACGGAACAAAGTTACTATAGTATCCCTAGCGTAACATTGGAGGGTGCATGCGCCCTCCAGTGAAGGCAGGTCACTTACACACCTTGGGTTCGTAAGTAACCTGCCATTTTTAAGTATGAATACGGTCCATATTACTTAATTAACCTTCAATGTGTACCTGGACTTCATTTGCCCTATTTATCATGATAATGGGCTGGATCCACAGTTAGGAATGTCATCTGAATACAGATGCAATATATGGAATTCGGCTGATATATTGGCATTCCAGATGATAGAGAGAAGCATGTCTTCTGCCCACCAAACTTCCGTAAGTCAATGGGGGAGCATTTTAATTTTATAGTGTGGGTAGGAATAAAGGGTTACAAGCAGATCAGGGGTCGGACGGACCTCTGAGCTGCTTGTGCTACTTAAGGCTGCCTTATGGCAGTGTAAGACACAAAATCTCTGCACGAGAGAGGGGAGCGACAGGAGGAGTTCACTCTCCTCTTCCGTGAGGATTGACAGACTTCCGCACATACGAAAAGAGTGCTGGGGTCTGGGTCCAATGTCCTGATTATCATTCTGCACAGCAACCCTGGGATGACCAAAACAATAAGAAAAGGGATGCACTATGGATATATCCCACCAAGGTTGTATTAAAATCAATTTATCACATACAATTGCACATGTATCAATATAAATATATAACTTAATATTTACACAGATAACACAGCATATATCAATATGGACTTAGGGACCCCTTCAATGTACAGCCTGTCTACAATACTAATACATGTTGAAAACAATCTCAATCATAAGCCACTTCCACTTGTATATCAATAAAAGATGTAATATTTTGTTGTTGGTGCAATATTAAATCAGTGTCTATATAAATTTGGTTGCCGTAATTAATATGGAACTCCAAATATATCCAAGTGGACTTTGTTAACCATTTTACTATCTTGGATATATCTGGAGATCCATACTAATTTCGGTAACCACATTTATATGGGCACTGATTTAATAGTGCACCAACAAAATATTACATCTTCTATTGATCTACAAGTCTGGAAGTGGCTTATGATCAGGACTGTTCTCAACATTTATTAGTTTTGTCAATAGACTGTACATTGAAGGGGCCCCTAAGTCTATTTTGATATATGCTATGCTTCTTTGTAAATTAGTTATATATTTATATTAATACATGTGCAATTGTATGTGATAAATTGATTTGAATTAATCCTTGGTGCATCAATTTTCTTATTACTTATTCTAATACTAATACATCATCCCATGTAGTTTTGTTTGTAGATGTCTATTATCATAATTGTGTTTTGTTGTCAAAGAAACTAACAGCTAAAGTTTAATATAAAATATAATAATTATAGTAAAGGGATAGTACTCCACTCAGTAATGCATTCAACCTATAATAATTACATATGTGCAGTTTTCACTGTTAAAGTATTAATATCAATTTTAACTTTGGTAGGGAAATAATATCACCCATTTATGTTATTATACAACTATTCACTTCCCTTACATTGACAGACCACTAATAGTCAGGGTTGGTGCTATTTCTCTGGAGAAAGATTCAGCCTGTTGCACTCACCCTCTCCTTCACTTGGTCAACATTAACAGCGCTTACAGAATTGATCTACTTTAAAGGTACAAGGGATCATTTGAGCCACAACTCCTGCAAAGTACAGTACTATAAAAAATAGCCGTGACTCATGTGATCTTCTGCAGGGATGCTTATTTTACTTGCTTAGCAGTCAGGGAATTGACAGTTGAGAAGCTGAACAGGTCGCCACTGCAAGGGATTTGCTGAGCGAGTCCCTGAGTGCCTCCATGCCATTTACATCCCTCCCCCAGGCCAGGCACCCTAAACCCATCTAGTGGTAGCACCAGGTGTGCTGATAGAGAGGACCTAGTTTAAATTCAGACAATGCAGAAGTCTGGATGGGCACACTGAAAGGGTTCACATCTATACTATGTTGTGTTATAACAGGTCCTACCTACTTGCAAGCATAATCCAACTAGGGAAAGTATCAGATAACATGAATGGTGTGCATGCGCTGAAAAAAAAACAGGTGGGAACACTCAGAAAATAGGGGTAAACCCCATCTAGTGATCCAACCCAAAGTTTCGAATTATATAAATCCAGACTAAGGAAGAACCTTCTACTTTATAGCCATGCGCTGCCACTCATTAAAATAACTATGCTTCAACCACCAGTTCTCAAATCTGTTGATTATATATAGTACATGCTAGCCAGTAACTATGGACCTGATTCACACTTAAGAATCTTCTTAAAATAGGAACTTAAAGGCACACCTGGGCTAAACCATGTTGATTGCAGGGGAGTCATATTTCATCTGTTGCAAACAGTACTAGTGTTGAGAGGTGATATTTTCCAGCCCAAGTCTAAATAACCATGTAATAGTAAAGCTGGTCAGTATCTGTGTGCAGTAAGCAATTCAAAGATATATCCCTGCATGCAAAGAATACAATTAAATTAATTCTCCATGCAATCAACATGGTTTTGCAAAGGAGTGACTTTAAGTTCTTATTTTAAGAAGATTCTTAAGTGTGAATCAGGTCATATATCTTTAAACCAATTGCCCCATTATCATGACTGGTGATTAATTAACCACAATATATCAATGGAATAAGTATTTTCCTGGGTAAATGTTAAGGAGGCTTTTATTATATGTTTTAATGGGACATTGCCCAGTGAAATGTTTTGAATCTCTCAATTCAGAAATTACAGGAATAGTGTATAAGTCCTTGACTGTTGTTTTATTTAAGCCCAGTAAATCAATATGTGTCCTGAGAGAGCTATCCTTCTTGGACACAACGAAAGCTAATTCATCAGTAGTTGACTTAATGTCAAATGAATACCATAAAGAGTTTTTCGTTTATTTATTCTGCTTTGGCATTATATTACCTAATTAGATATAAATAGCTCCAGTTGTCCTTGAACAATTCTGAAAAAAATAAATAAAAAATAAGGGCACAGTCCTGAGGGTATAGTTATATATAATTGTCGTAGTGGAGTGTCAAAAGAACAGGTGACAAGAAGCCGAGACCTATGTACAATAGCACTGCAGTAAGTTGACATGACCAATTTTCTAGGGCATAGAAGAGGTCATATTCTGAAAAGTTGGCCAGTTATATATTACTGTGTAATAGATTTGATAACTTGATGTGAGTGGACAGCCCAATTCACCAGAAGCCTTGATGGTGGGGATGGACTTGGCTGCACCCAAGTAGCAGGTCGCAGCACCCAGAGGACAAGTACGTTAGAATGGAATAAGTTGACACCCCTGTGACTGGAGAGGGAGAAAACCAGAGAGAAGAGGAGAACTGATGCAAGACTACGAGTACATGTTATGACACTCCGGGTTTACCTGGTTAGTACCGGAGTGGTCAAAGAGAGAGTATTTGTGGTACCCCAGGATTACCCGGAGGGAACCGAGGTGACCACCTAAGAGACAGGCAGAGTGAACAAGAAGGTTTCCGGGGACCGGAGACTTTACTATCCAGGGGGTCTTCACCAGTACCCCTGATGGTGGGGTTGGAATTGGCAGCGGCCTGATAGCTTGGACGGTCCCCCGTGAACCAGACTCGTGGAAAGGGGAGAAACACTAGGAGTGTACACCGGACAGGGAGGACGGGAGTAGTCAATAGATAGTGGGAGTAGTAGTCCAGAAGCGACCGGACTGTAACGGACAACACAGAACACTTAACGCAGCACGTGGGACAGAAGAGCGTTCACAAGACGGTACATGACGTACTAGGGCTATCACACACTCAAGCACACAGCAGTGCCTCCGAAGAGGTAACATAAACATTCACTGAAGGTAAGGATAGGAACTGCAGGGAAGGTAAGTACAAGGTAGGGAAGAGAACCTGGGCTGGAAACACAAGGGAGCAAAGGCAGGATACAAGGCCGGTAAGTATGCCAGGCAACGGTCAGATCACTAGGCTGGAAGCACTAGGCACACAAAGTATAGCAGGTCACAGAACTGAGAAAACAGACTCTATAACCGGCGCAGGGGTGATGTCAGAGGAAGACTAAATACTGTCTGCTAGATGGTAATTGGCCAGCAACCCCAGCATGCAACCCAGGAAGTGACATGCAGCAAAGGCATAAGAATGGGAAGGCAGAGCGCGCGGCTGAACGGAAAATCGGCACCACGTGCAGGTATCCAAGGATGCTGTGACTAGGGAGCCTGTCGGCAGGGGAATAGCCCGTTACGATCAGCGTGTCGCTACAAAAATTCGTACTGACGCCGGGAAAAGTTAGGGCAGGGTTCAGCCGGCGTACGGAGGTAAAGGTAAGGGGAGTGTCATGGGAGTAAAAGTTTTTACGCTGAAGCGGTAATACGCTCTGCTCTCATGCGTAGGTTTGGATCAGGCCCACTATGCTATGTGCAGGTGGTGTGCAAGAGTAACAAATATGGGCTTCTTCAATGTGTGCAGATGGGGTGCACTAATAACAAATAAAAGCTTCTGCACTGTGCACTAATAACAAATTTGGGCTTCTGCACTATGTGCAGGTGGATTTCACTAATGACAAATAAAGATAAATTAAGATTCTGGGTCAGACACAATATCATAAGGGATACTATGGAAAAATATGTTGTGAAAAAAGTTGGGCTAGGGAATTCCATTTAATGGAATTAAATTTGGCAATTTGGAGAAGTAATCTACGACTCCCCAAATAATATTGTAACCGTTCACTAAGGGGAGATCGACAATAAAATCCATGGACAGGTGGGACCGTATATTTTTTTGCAGGGAAAGTGGCAGGAGCTGCCCTGTTGGAGAAGTTCTAGGAACTTAAATCTGTGTGCAGACCTTACAAGAAAGGACAAATTCTTTAATATCTTTGAACATGAATGGCCTCCAGACATGACGAGACATTAGCTTCATAGTCTTGGAGATTCTAGGATGTCCGGAACACATGATGCAATGAAATTTGGACAACACAGATTTACAGAGCCTAATAGGAACAAAGAGAGGGTTAGCAGGAGTGGTAAACGGGGCTTGTGATTGAGTCTGAACAAGTTAAACGAAAAGTCTTGAATGAGGATGAGTAGAACAGCAGAAATAGGCACAATGGGAGTTGGGTACAACGTTAGAGAATGTAAATCCAGAAAACTACGAGAGAGGGTGTCAGTCTTGAGCTTCTTGGATCCAGGTCTGAAGGTGATGTAAAAAGAAAAGCAAGCAAAAAATAACGCCCAACGGGTCTGTCTGCCATTCAACCTCTTAGCGTATCGGATGTATTTCAGGTTCTTGTGATTAGTGAATACAATCACCCAATGGCAAGCTCCTTACAATCAATGGTGCCATTCTTCAAAAGCCCATTTAATGGCTAATAGCGCTCTGCTACTGATGTCATAATTAGCTTCTGCAGAGGAAAACTTGCAAAAGAAAAAGGCACAAAGGATGGAGTTTGTGATCCAGAGGGTCTTCCTGAGACAGAATTGCTCCCACGCCGACGTCTGAGGCATCTAAATTAACAATGAAGGTGTGATCTGGGTTGGGATGTCGTAAAACTGTAACTGGACAAAGGGTTTTTTAAGATCAGAGAAAGCCTGTAATACTTAAGAAGACCAATTGATAAGATCAGCGCCCTTCTTGGTGAGGTTGGTAATAGGAGCAATGAGAAGGGAGAATCCCTTGATAAAGTCATGGCATAAATTAGCAAATTCTTGGAAGTGCCGAATGGCCTTGAGATTAGTGGATTGCACCTAATTAAGAACTGCCTTGACTTTATTTGAATTAATTGCGACTCCGTTGGGCAATATTATATATTCAAGAAATGCTATTTCTCCAACCTCAAAGTCGCACTTGCTTTTTTAGCAAATAATTTATTCTGCAGAAGTTTTTGAAGGACTTGGCTTATGTGGTGACGATGCTCAGAAAGGGTCTTGGAGTAAATTAAAATATCATCCAGATGAACAACAATGAATATGCATAGGTAATCACGCAAGACATTGTTTATTAGATCTTGAAACACTGCTGGGGCATTACTGAACTAAATACTCATAGTGTCTGGACTGAGTATTAAATGTTGTTTTCTATTTGTCTCCTTGGGAATCTGGATCAAATTGTATGCCCCTCTTAGATTGATAGTTGAATAAATTTTGGCTCTCTGAGCTGGTGAAATAAATCTGATATCAATGGTAGAAGGTAAGATAAAGCCCTTGAAAAGATTTCTTTGGATGTATTCATCCATGGCCTTAGATTATGCAAATGAAAGGAATAGAGGCTTATTAAGAGAGTGTTGCATTAGGAAGCAAATCAATCGCACAATCATAGGGGCGATGTGGGGGTAAGGTATCAGCTTTATTTAGGGAGTAGAGGGACTAAAGGAAAAGACCTGGAAGCCCAGTGAGGCACCGACAAAAATAGAAGAAGGGAAAAGATTCTCAGAGGAGAGGCCAGAGACTAGTGACGCCTAGACTATAAGGCAGATAAACAGAGTAGTACACGATTATAAAAAGACCAGGAATAAAGAATAGAATGAGGTCAGCGTATAACAGGTTCAGACAAGAGGTTGCCCAGATGAGATAGAAGTGAGCCAGACTAGGAGAAGAGAGAGGAAAGTAGAGAAAAGGTAGCCCTGAATAAGCCAGACAAGCTGGAGGGCTAACGTAGGACAGAGGGAAAAGTTACATGTAGGGTAAACAAGAGAATGCACAGTATTGATCCAGACAAACTGGTGTGCATGAGAAGGGAATAAGGTAAGTATTTTGGCCCTGATTCAGAGATTGAAAATAAGAACTTAAAGTTACACCTGGGCTAAACCATGTTGATTTCAGGGGAGTCAAATTTCATTTGTTGCAACAGTATTATAGTTAAAAGGTGATGTTTCCCAGCTCAAGTCTAATTAGCAGTTTAAAAGTGAAGCTGATCAGGTATCTGTGTGCAATAAGTAAAAGCAAAGCATTTTTCCTGCATGCATAAAATAAAATAAACTTGACTCTCCCTGAAATCAACATGGTTTTGCCCAGGTGTAACTTTAAGTTCTTATTTTCAGCCTCTGAATCAGGCCCTTTATTCACACAATATTTAGCCAGGCTAGTTGGCATTCACTGTATCCTCCAGGGGCTAAAGAACGATAAGTGTCCGGACAGGCTTTGGTGGAAAACAGCCCCTGCAGGAATCCAGGTGAGGTTCTGGAATGAGATCTGCTTGAAGATAAAATGCTCTTTGGAAACTCTTAATGCATTTCGGGCCATGCCCTTTCTGAAAAGTCAACTTTTGCTCCTGGAGGATAAAGTGGATTCCCTCTTCCCTGGTATGGGATTGTGTATTTGATATCTCTTGGGATTTTTCTCTGATAACTCAGAGTGGAATGTGATTTATGCACTTTATCTGATCTTGTTTATTTAAAGTCATATATTTATTTATTTTATATTTTTTTTGATTGAGTAAAAGTAAATTTTAATATCAATATATGTGGTGATCCTTTTCTGACACAATTCTCCCCTTGGTTTTTATGTTTTAACTTCCTGAGGTAAACTCATGAGGAACTAAAAGGAGGAGATGTGATCTGATTGGATACCCCTTGTATTGTATATACATCTATACATACAAATTGTCACTCACCGAGCTCAGCGCCGGTCCAGAAACGGACCACGCCGGACCAGAGGCGCAGAGTCTTACCCCAGACCAGGTATTCACCAGAGCCCCTGATGGTGGGGATAGATTTGGCTGCAGGAAAGGGGCAGGTTGTGGCCCTCCGACCAAGCACACAGACGCAGAGACGGTGAGGCGGGATCCACGGAGAGCAGAAGTAGTAGCTGCAGGAAATGCTGGGTGCAGTAGTGCAGGTAGTGGAGACACTGCAGCAGAGGCTGAAAATAATGACAAGTGCAGCTGTGCTGGAACCAGGAGGTACAGCAGTAGTGAGACCAGGGATGATGAAACACTGAAGCTGGACAGAGAGAGAGAGAGAGAGAGAGAGAGAGAGAGAAAGAGGAAACAGCGACAGGAATCTGGAGGCACAATGAGATACTGAAACCAGGAACCAGGGAGCCAGAACACACGAGCAAGCTCGGGGACATGAATCAGCAGAGTAAGGCAATCTGTTGTTCTGACAGGGAAGTGATGGCAGGCCCTTAAATAGTGCAGGTGAGTAAGGAGCTTAGCAAGGCAATCAATAGCACCTGTGACATGCTTCCAGCAGAAGTGCACACCAGCAGAGTTAGAACTGAAAGGAGTCATGTGACTAGAAAAAGGTAAACAAAGGAACTATAAAGTGCAGAGAGGATATAGCAGAATCATGACAGTACCCCCTCTCTACATTGCACTCCCCCCCCCCCCCCTTTAATGGGCGGACTCCGAACACCCTAAAGAGGTTTGAAGTTTGGTTTGAACTTTCGATGGAAGGCTTTGACAAGCATGGAGATCTGAGGACTTGACCCAAGAGCGTTCTTCGGGGCCATACCCCTTCCAATGTACGAGATATTGTAGAGAAACCCCTGGACAAGCAAGAATGCATAATATGACTGATCTCATACTCCATCTTGATCATGTATGGCGACCAGAGCTGGTGGCTTATGGTCCTTGGTGAAGCGGTTGATTACCAAAGGTTTTAGGAGAGTGACATGAAACACGTTAGGGACCCAAAGAGCTTGAGGCAGTTCAAGCCTGGCAGCCACTGGATTAACCATTTCCAAGATTTTAAATGGACCGATGAAGCGAGGAGCTAATTTCATCGTAGGTACCTTGAGATAAGAATGGTGAGTCGATAACCAGACCTTGTCCCCAGGAGAGTACAAAGGTGTAGGTCTTCTCTTTTTGTCAGCTGCCTTTTTCATTTGGAGAAAAGCTTTGTTTAGTTGCTGCTTTACCCGAGTCCAAATTTTCTGTGAAGGACTTGAGGGTAGATTCAACCGCTGGGATATCCTGAGGAGGAGCTTTCCTCAGAAAGGGAGTCTTGCGGTGACGGTCATGCAAAACAAAGAATGGAATATGGGAAGAGGACTCATGGACCACATTATTATGGGCGAATTTGGCCCAGGGCAGTAAATTGACCCAGTCATCCTGATTCACCGATACACAAGTTCTTAGAAATTTTTCAAGCTCCTGATGTCCATTAGACTGGGGATGGTAGGCATGAAAAACTGAATTTAATACCAATTGCCTGACAGAAAGACCTCCAGAACCAGGAGACAAATTGAGTACCTCGATCAGAGATGATTTCAGTGGGACATCCGTGGAGACGGAAGATCTCTTTCACGCACAAAGAGCTGAGCCAGTTGAGACGATGAGGGCAGACCCTTTAATGGAATGAAATGTGCTGAACGTGAAAATCGGTCAACTATGACCCAGATAGTATTACATCCTCTGGACATCGGAAGATCAGTAATGAAATCCATGGCTATGTGGGTCCATGGCAGATCGGGATTAGGGAGTGGCATGAGGGGACCGGCAGGCTTGAGATGAGAAGTCTTCGACTGGGCACATACTGTGCAAGATGACACAAACTCTTCTACGTCTTTCTGTAAGGTTGGCCACCAGTAGGAACGTGACAAGCATTTTAGAGTTTTCTTGACCCTGGTATGGCCTGTGAACCGAGTGCAATGTGCCCATTGTAACAATTTGTGTCATAGAGAAGGAGCGATGAAGGTCTTTCCCGGAGGAGGGTCCATGCTAGAAGAGACTAGAATGTTGGATTTAGGGTCCAGGATAGGCCTTTCTTCAGGATGATCCTCAGAGTCTGGAGGGTCAAAGACACGAGAGAGAGCATCTGCCCTTTTGTTTTGAGTGCCAGGAAAATAGGTGAAGACCAGCTGGAACGTGGCAAAAAAGAGTGACCAATGCGCCTGGTGGTCATTCAGGCACTGAGCAGACTTCAAATAGGTCAGATTTTTATGGTCTGTGAAGACGGTGACCAGGTGAATAGCACCCTCCAGAAGATACCTCCATTCCTCTAAAGCCCATTTGACGGCAAGCAGCTCTTTGTCCCCGATGCTGTAGTTCCTCTCGGCGGAGGAGAACTTACATGAGAAGAAGCCACAGGGTAGAAGCTTGCCGGAGGAGTTGAGCTGTGAGAGGACAGCACCTGCACCATAGGAGGAGGCATCCACTTCAAGGAAGAATGGTCTGGTTGTGTCTGGATGATTTAGGATGGGTGCCGATGTGAAAGCCCTTTTCAGGGTATTGAAGGCCTGCACAGCCTCGGGAGGCCAGATAGAGTTTTTGACCATTGCTTTGGTGAGGGCAATGATAGGAGCGACAACCATGGAATAGTTCTTCACGAACTGGCAGTAGAAATTTGCAAAGCCTAAAAACCTTCCGGTTGGGGCCATTCCAGAATGGCCTTAAGTTTCTCTGGATCCATTTGCAGACCTGTACCGGATATAATGTAACCGAGGAATGGCATCTGAGGTTGTTCAAATCTGCATTTTTCCAGCTTGGCGTAGAGTCCGTTCTGTCTGAGATGGATGAGAATTTCAGAGACATGGATCCGGTGAGAGCTCAAGTCAGGGGAGAAGATGAGGATATCATCTAAATAAACCACCATGTACACGTAAAGGATGTCCCGAAAGATCTCGTTCATGTAGCTTTGAAACATCGCAGGAGCATTACATAATCCGAAAGGCATGACAAAGTACTCGTAGTGGCCATCCCTGGTGTTGAATGCGGTCTTCCACTTGTCGCCTTCTTGAATCCTGATGAGATTGTAAACCCCATGCAGGTCCAGCTTAGTGTACACGGTAGACCCTTTGACACGATCAAAGAGTTCAGAGATCAGGGGTAAGGGATAGCATTTTTTAATGGTGATCTCGTTAAGACCCCTATAGTCAATACAGGGTTGCAGCTCTCCAGACTTTTTCTTAACAAAAAATAACCCTGCACCGGCAGGAGACGAGGACTTCCGAATGAAGTTGCGTGCCAGGTTTTCTTTTATGTAATCTGACATAGCCTTGGTCTCTGGTACTGACAAGGGATAGGTACAACCCAGTTGGGGTGTTTTGCCAGGAATGAGTTCAATAGTACAAGCTCATGGATGGTGAGGAGGAAGCGTCTCAGCATCCTTTTTGGAAAAGACGTCAGTAAACTGAGCATAATGTGGAGGTAAACTTGGAAGCTGATTTCCTGAGTCTGGAGATTCAGGAGTGGAAGTTGCTATGGGTAACTGGGCTGGAGGTGTGACACGAAGTAGACAGGACTTGTGACACTCAGATCCCCAGGATAACACTTGCGATGTGTGCCAGTCCAATGTGGATGAGTGTAGCCTTAACCAGGGTAATCCCAGGACTACTGGTCGAATGGCAGATGGCAGGACAATAAATGAAATTTCCTCAGTGTGTAAGGCTCCCACTTGAAGGCAGAGAGGGACAGTGCGCCGCTGCAATGGGTTGGAACGTATCCGGCTTCCATCAATAGCAGATAGAATAATAGGCCTGTCTAAGGGTATGGTAGGAAGGCCTAACTCAGTCACAATTTCTGCAGAGATGAAGTTGCCTGCAGCATAGGAATCCACAAATGTGGTAAGGACATGAGAGTATTCAGCATGAAGTAGGGTTACAGGCATGCACAAAAGCTGATCCAAACATCCTGAAGAGACAGGGAGCTGTATAAAAGAACCTAGTTGAAGCTCCCTGGGAACAACTAGGTGCGTGCATTTCCCGGATGCTTGGGACATGCATCACAGAAATGCCCAGAATCGGCACAGTATAAACATAAACAATTTTTTCTTAGTTTTTCTAACTCCTGAGGAGAAAGCTGAGAGTGAGCAAATTGCATCGGTTCCTCCGATGGAGCAACAGCAGGATGTGAAACAGGTGGCTGGGAAAAAGGACTCTGGAACCAGGGGGCCAGATGTGGGAAGACTTTATGAGCTTTAACCTTTTCACGGGTACGCTCCTGGTACCGTATGTCTATGCGATTGCAGAGAGAGATCAAGTTGTCCAGGGTCTCGGGGAGTTCCCAGGCAGCTAGCTCATCCTTTACCCGGTCAGCCAGACCTTGCCAGAAGACAGCGATGAGGGCCTCTTGATTCCAATTCACTTCAGAAGCCAGTATGCGGAATGTTATAGCATATTGACTAACCGTATCGTTGGAACCTTGGCGCAGCTGAAGTAGGCTGGAGGTAGCAGATGAGACCCTTCCAGGCTCGTCAAAGGTTTTACGGAATGCATCCAGAAAAGTTGAGTAGTCGTTGACTAGCGGTTCTTTACTTTCCGATATAGGAGAGGCCCAGACTAGGGCTTGATCCGATAACAAGGAAATTATATATACAACCTTTGAACGGCAAGTAGGAAAAATCACCAGGAGACAGTTCAAATTGAATAGAACATTGATTCAAGAGTCCCCGGCAGGTTTTGGGGTCACCTGTAAACTTTGCTGGAGTCAGGAGACGCAGTCTAGCAGATGAAGGTGCGGCTTCAGGAGCTACAGGAAGTGCCAGCTGGGTGACCGGTGGTGTGGTAACAGTGGCTGCAATGGAATCCAGATGGCCTGACAATTGCTGCAGGAATTGCACAATCCGACCCTGCTCCTCATCTTGCTTCTCCACAGCATTACTGTCACGGTCTGCGGCAGCAAGCGCCGCACTTACCTGACAACAAGCCATCTGTCAGCGGCTTCCCCACAATGTACCATTCTCCAGCCCTCCAGAGGTGCCACTTCCAGTGGAGGCAGCCTCCTGCAAAAGTCTCCATTACAGCATGTGTGCTTCCTGTGTCTGGGATTAGGCATCTGCATCATTACCTCTCTGGTGCATGGGCGCGCCATCTTGCCTCCTGTAAGGCGATTCCCAGTAACCACTCAGGTGCTCCTCTGCGCACACATGATTCCTCCAGCCAATCTGTGCACTGGGCGGGCTACTTAAACTCTGTGCACAGTCCATCCTGTGCCCAGATCAACTTGGTCTTCTAGGAACTACTTGTTCATTCCAGGTGCCTGGATCTCTGCTCCTGCAATCCTGACCTGTCTGCCTTGCATTGCTGCACCACTGGTTCCAGCAGTGCCTGGATCTCTGCTCCAGCAATCCTGACCTGTCTGCCTTGCATTGCTGCACCACTGGTCCCAGCAGTGCCTGGATCTCTGCTCCTGCAATCCTGACCTGTCTTCCTTACATTGCTGCACCACTGGTCCTAGCAGTGCCTGGATCTCTGCTCCTGCAATCCTGCAACCCTGACCTGTCTGCCTCACATTGCTGCACCACAGATCCCAGCAGTGCCTGGATCTCTGCTCCTGCAATCCTGCACTGTCTGCCTTGCATTGCTGCACCACTGGTTCCAGCAGTGCCTGGATCTCTGCTCCAGCAATCCTGACCTGTCTGCCTTGCATTGCTGCACCACTGGTCCCAGCAGTGCCTGGATCTCTGCTCCTGCAATCCTGACCTGTCTGCCTTGCCTAGTATCTGGTTCAAGCTACTGTTGCTATACAATTTTACCTGCCTGTTACATTCAAGTCAAGCCTGCCTAGTATCTGGTTCAAGCTACTGTTGCTACCCAGTCAAACCTGCCTAGCATCAAGTTCATGCCTACTGTTGCTATACAGTTTAGCCTACTGTTGCTACCAAGTCAAACCTGCCTAGCATCAAGTTCAAGCCTACTGTTGCTTTATGGTTAAGCCTGATCCATTGCCTGGTCGTGCTGATCCATTGCCTGGTCGTGTCTGGTCTCATCCTGGTCCTGCCTGATCCATTGCCGGGTCGTGCCTGGTCTCATCCTGGTCCTGCCGTCCTGGTCTCGCCATCCTGGTCTTGCTGTCCTGGTCCTGTCCGGTCCTGTCTACAACTCCAGTCCGGTCCTGTCTACAACTCCAGTCCGGTCCTGTCTACAACTCCAGTCCGGTCAAGTCATCTGCACTCCAGTCTGCTAAAGTCATCTGCTATCCAGTCTGCTAAAGTCATCTGCTATCCAGTACGCTAAAGTCATCTGCTATCCAGTACGCTAAAGTCATCTGCTATCCAGTACGCTTAAGCCTTCTGCACACCTGTCTGCTCAAGCCTTCTACACTCAAGGTCTGATTCCTAAATCTGCTCTTGGCCATGTGTGCCCAACTGGCATAATCTATTTACCAAACTATTCTTTTCATTTCTGCCCAACCGGCATAGTCTGAATTCCAAGAATTCCATGTTTTATTTATGCACATATCTGTCCATTCAACCATCTTTCATTAAACAAACTTACTTTCACTCCTGCTCGTCTATTGCTTACCTGGGAACCCGGAATAGGTCCCACCAATCCTCGCAGTTCGTGACAATCACTAAGCTGCTTCAGTTGGAAGGTCTCACAACAGGATCTGACATGATGGTTCACGGTGTATGGTTAGAACAAACTGTCACTCACCGAGCTCAGCGCCGGTCCGGAAATGGACCACGCCGGACCAGAGGTGCAGAGTCTAACCCCAGACCAGAGCCCCTGATGGTGGGGATGGATTTGGCTGCAGGAAAGGGGCAGGTTGCAGCCCTCCGACCAAGCGCACAGACCTAGAGACAGTGAGGCGGGATCCACGGAGAGCAGAAGTAGTAGCTGCAGGAAATGCTGGGTGCAGTAGTGCAGGTAGTGGAGACACTGCAGCAGAGGCTGAATATGATGACAGGTGGAGCTGTGCTGGAACCAGGAGATACAGCAGTACAGCAGAAACAGCAGAAACACTGGAGCTGGACACAGAGAGAGAGAGGAACCAGCGACAGGAAACTGTAGGCACAATGAGATACTGGAACCAGGAACCAGGGAGCCAGAGCACACGAGCGAGCTCAAGGACACGAATCAAGGTGTCAGGATATAATCAAATATTATGTGGACAAATTAAATATCTGTATATAGAGTGACCTCTGTTTGGCCAGGGTCTGGTGATTCAGGGAAACACCTTGAATGTAGTAGGGCAGAACAAGGTGGTCAGGTTAGGGCCCTGTTGTAAATGGATCAGTTTATTAGGGGGGGTCATAAAAGCTAGATTTCTGCAGAAGATCCTCTTCAGGCCCCAAACTGTCATGTGTCACAAAGGTGGGGGCTGTCTGAAGAGGAGCAGGTTTTGTTCTTTAAAAACGTGTGTATGATATATACACAGGGTTCACTTCATGAGATCTTCTGGACGGAAGGAAGTGTTCCATATTCCTCAGTAATCTGCTAATTTCAGGCAGGGAAGGTTGGGTGTAATTCTTTCTGTGTTTCCCCCATATTGTATGTCTATTTTGTTATTCTCTGTAACTAAGCATTGTGATTATTATCATATTAAATATCAATTAATAAGTTCATGTCTCTGTGTTCTTACGGATCCACGTGTCAGACCAGCTTGGTTATTACACGCTACTGAAGGGTAACAGAAGAGGTAATTCTGGGTTGATGATAATTGTGGTAAAGCATAACTGTGTTTGGGTAAAGGAAAACCAAAGGCCTCCTGTGAATAGCCTGGTGGTGGCAGTTCATAGGTAATAAGTCATATTTGGGGTGGGAGAAGTCATGTGGGGTGGGGCATTAGTCATTGTAGAACAGACCAGGTGGCTGTTGTAATTAACCCCTTGAGCCCCAGATAAGTAACGAAAGCCTCAGGTGAGGTCAGGGTCGTGACATAAGGCAATCTGTTGTTCTGACAGGCAAGTGATGTCAGGCAGGCCCTTAAATAGTGCAGGTGAGTGAGGAGTTTAGCAAGGCAATCAATAGCACCTGTGACATGCCTGCAGCAGAAGTGCACACCAGCAGTGTTAAAACTGAAAGGAGTCATGTGACTAGAAAAAGGTAAACAAAGGAACTATAAAGTGCAGAGAGGATAAAGCAGAATCATGTCATGAATATGCTCATGGCTTATCTCTCCAGGATTGTATTATTTTCTATTTAACCATACCCTGCATGCCTTAAGGGAGTTATATTGATTTTTTAAAACCCAGCGCATTCTCAGTTTCCCTCTTTTATTTATTTGTTTTGTACTTTTTGGAGGTGGACTTTCCGGGGACAGAGCCTGCTGCAGGGTTCAAGCTCTACATAGTGATATAGGGTCGTATTCAGAGCACGTATTTCGCAATCTACGTTGCAACAAGTAACGTAGATGTCGTAACAAAATTACTGCGCATGCGCAGTAGCTAATATCGGAAACTCCGGCCGCATATGCAATGCGGCCGGAGCTCTGAATACGGCCCACAGTTTCTGTCTTTTAATAGTTGGCATGCAGGCTTTAAAGGTATAATATATGTTTACTGCACAATATTAAGCCAGACAAGCTGGCGTGCAGATGTAATAGGTAAGGTAAGTACCAGTAATTATGGTAAAGCAGGCCAGTTTGTAAACGATAAGGTTAATATAGTTAACACTGATTTTAGACAGATAAACTGATGATCAAAAGGCAAGGTAAGTACTAGGTAACATAATATAT
>WWET01001274.1:205552-222788 GCA_011038615.1 Limnodynastes dumerilii | reverse complement strand
TTGTATTATTGTTACAATTTTTTCTGTTTTGTGACTGCATTGCATTTTGTGACTGTTTTTTTTAACTACATTCAGGTAACAAGAATGTTGAATTTATTGTACAGTAGTCGGAAGTATCTGTTCTGTATTATAAGGGGGCCTGTATGGTATAGCGGTCACTAGGATAATGGGGTAGATCCAGAACTACGTCCGTCTTCCATAGACAGACGTAATTCAATGAACAATAGCTACTGTGCATGCATAGTAGCTATTGTACGTAATCTGCATATCATTTCGATACATAGATTACTTATATGCGGTCTTAAAGACTGCATATACGCAATCTATGTATCAAACGAAACGCAGATTACGTACAATAGATGCAATGCATGCGCAGTAGCTATTGTTCATTGAATTATGTCCGTCTATGGAAGACGGACGTAGTTCTGGATCCGGCCCAATGTCTGTAAGGTTTGTGTCCCTAAGATATATGGTCTGTATTGTATTGCATTTTTAGGATGAAATGGGATTTGTATAGTGGAGACTAGAATGCTGCCTGTCTTGTATACATTTGCTTTCTTTTATTGTGGTTACAAGATTGTGTTTTATGATGATTACATGGATACTATTCTCTAGAAACTCTAATGACAAATTGTTAAACAGGTAGGCGCAAATTTAAAGTGTGCAGGGAGGCGCCAGAAACAGTCTAGCCCCAGCCCTGGTTCCCAGAGAGCCAAGCGAGTCCAGTGTTGGTGAATTGCGAGTGAGCTGTGAGGGACTTCAATCAAGATAGCTGACTAAAATGGAAAAGGCAGTTATTGAGATTTGGGATCCATAACAGAGAGATAAGTGTGATACACACAGAGCACACCTCCATATTGTAACAACACACTGTGAGGCCCAAGCTTTCCCTCACTGTCTACATTACACTGCAGCCCCTGCCCCAGGGATGATTACAGCACAGCACAGAGGACACATATCTGAGGAACACAGCCATTGCTCCATGTGATCAGTGGCCCGGGCTATCACCTGTTCCAAAGAACGTGCACCAATGCTACCGCTGACAGTTGTATTTGGGACAAGATACTAATAGTTATGTTAGTGCCAGACTTAAGAGAGTGAGACAATTACCATTGTTTATGTTTCTGTATTGTCTTATTTTATTTTATCAGTATTTTCCCATCTGCCTACTCCTTACTGATCATCCCTGTAATAACTTTCCCCTCCCATCTGATTCAACCCATTAATAAAGTGTCCCAATATTGATTCCCTCATGTGTATATTGGGGTTTATTTAACTTAAGTGTGTGGTTAGGCAAAAAGGGGTCTCCCAAGTCGATCCCTGGTGGAACAGATAACCTTCCGCAGTTTGCATACCAAAGCGAAGACTCGGGTGGAGGCACTGTGACCAAGAACAAGAGAATAAATCCTATATTGCATTGATAATACCACCCCTTACAAGTGTAAAAGTAAAAGGGTGTTACATATAAAAATACATATAGTGTTTATTGACTATCCAAATGTAAAATATAATTTATATGAAACTATCTTTAAGATCATCTTAGGACATTCATAATTTTCCATGCAGCTCTTGATACACTGCTATTTCTACAAATGCTGCTTTGCCAGACTTCTACATGTAACAAAGACAAAAATAACACCTTTCTTTTTGTGAACTATAACAGCTCTTTTTGGCAATATTTCCTTTAACACATCGCTTGTTGCAAAAAACAGAATTAGTCAAAAACTGTGAAGTTGTTAAAGATCACATTGAAATAGCAGATAAAACTAATTAAGGATATGAATGTATAAATTTCCAAAAATATATATTATGTAATATATTATGAAATTGTTTGCAATATTCTTCAGGTAACAGCACTAAATTGAATTCCACCAAAACATATTTTTTTACGGCTCATGACAAAGAAGTCACCAGCCTTCCCTCAGAATATGACATCCAGGTTCCAGTGATGTATTACAAATAGTGTTAACATTGCTGGTAAGGCTCAGGGCCCATTCTGCACAATGCACATCACCACAGCTACTTTCACCCCAAAGAGACCACTTGTAAACAGACTCCCTTGGTTGGCAATGGGCCAGATCCAGAACAACGCTTGTGAGCGAATCTACGCGTGACGGAGACGTAAAATCGCGTTTTGGTAAGTACTGCGCATGCGCACCATAGAAAATACACACCGTAACGTAACGTTAATGTGAACGTATGGGCCATTCACGTATGTGTCACGTAAATCCTTACGTGTGGGCGTGCCAATTTTACGTGAGTCAAAAATACGTCTGAAATACGCTATGTAGGCAGGGGTTTGTATTTAAAGTGTACAGTATGGGAGTGCTTGGCTGCGTAAAAACGTGTTGCCCATACGTACGTGAAAAGATCACATCGGTTACGTGGGCAAAAGTTAAGGTAGGGTTTGGAAAGCGGATCTCGGACAAAATACGTACATTCAAGGGGTGTGCCAAGGGGAGTGTATAGAAAGTACGCGCGCGTAAATACGCTACGCGAGTAAACATATTGCAAGTGGAGTTCTGGATCTACCCTGATGTTATTAGAATTGCTAGTAGCAGAGTGGGATGGACAGCATTTGACCGCATTTGACCAAAGATTGTTGTTAGAATGTGACTGTGAAAATATAAAAAACTAAATACAATACAATAAACTAAAAAGCATTACCTATATAAAAAAAATACCCAATACATAAATAAGTAATAAATAAAAGACATGTTCACAAGGGGTCTTATCTTTGCTATAATGCATCAGTTCTCAACCTTTTTTTAGGGAGTACTAGTTATCCGCTGTAGAAATAGATTAAGTACCCCCAATACTATATGTTTTTATTTGTATTTTAACGCTTTGTCTATAGCAATAGTTCAAGGCCAGAAGGCAGTCAAACCTCTTCATAAGACAAAAAAAATATAATAGTGGACAATAATGGCGCAGAGAAATAACTAAATAGAAAACTAAGCAGCCCAAAAGAATACAAGGGAATACCACCAACCCTCAGAATTGGAAATCGAATAGAAAAAAATGTCAAATGGGCGCTAAATAAACTTTAAAATACAAATGAGAAAACCAGAGGTGTAAGATCAATTAACAAAAGAAACCATATAGTTTTAACAACAACCGCTGTCAAATGTGGAATATATACAATTAAACTTATATAACTTTAAACTAATTCTACTTCTAAAAACAGTAGAGTGCCACTAGCAATAAATATCTCTACCTTAAAAATAACTAGGATTTGGAAGATATTCCACAAATACAAAGTGACAATACTAAAAACAAATTGAGGAGATAATGCTCCTATATGAAACTTGTGTAGCAGCAACGGTAATGCATATGCAAAATAAATCTTATATAGGGGATTCAAACAAAATCCAAAAAAATAAGAAAAAACCGTGATAAATAGAAACGTGACAAAATCCAAGTCAAAGTGCTCAGTACAGCAAAACAAAGTCAATATTTGAAGTCCAGAATCAAAACCATAAAGTCTTATGTGGGATTGAGGATTACGTATTCGGCTGACGTCCTCACGAGAGTAATGGAGTCCTCAAGCTGCTGGCTGATAATAAGGATACGTGCAAGCAGGGCCACGGACTTCCTATGTGCCAACAGGGGGAAAAAACAACAAGGGAGGGGGAGGCTCATAGAGGGTCTCCCCCCTCGCAGTGTAAGTAAAATAACAATAACTGTCTAGTGAATAACCATATGTTACAATGTGTCAAAAGAAATATATTTATTAACAACAAAACGTAGACGCAAATGACAATAAATAAATAAATAAAATAAATAAAACAACTTAGTGTCTCTTGTTGTTTTTTCCCCCTGTTGGCACATAGGAAGTCCGTGGCCCTGCTTGCACGTATCCTTATTATCAGCCAGCAGCTTGAGGACTCCATTACTCTCGTGAGGACGTCAGCCGAATACGTAATCCTCAATCCCACATAAGACTTTATGGTTTTGATTCTGGACTTCAAATATTGACTTTGTTTTGCTGTACTGAGCACTTTGACTTGGATTTTGTCACGTTTCTATTTATCACGGTTTTTTCTTATTTTTTTGGATTTTGTTTGAATCCCCTATATAAGATTTATTTTGCATATGCATTACCGTTGCTGCTACACAAGTTTCATATAGGAGCATTATCTCCTCAATTTGTTTTTAGTATTGTCACTTTGTATTTGTGGAATATCTTCCAAATCCTAGTTATTTTTAAGGTAGAGATATTTATTGCTAGTGGCACTCTACTGTTTTTAGAAGTAGAATTAGTTTAAAGTTATATAAGTTTAATTGTATATATTCCACATTTGACAGCGGATGTTGTTAAAACTATATGGTTTCTTTTGTTAATTGATCTTACACCTCTGGTTTTCTCATCTGTATTTTAAAGTTTATTTAGCGCCCATTTGACATTTTTTTCTGCAAGGGAGGGAGGGTTAAAAAAAATAAGAAAAAACCGTGATAAATAGAAACGTGACAAAATCCAAGTCAAAGTGCTCAGTACAGCAAAACAAAGTCAATATTTGAAGTCCAGAATCAAAACCATAAAGTCTTATGTGGGATTGAGGATTACGTATTCGGCTGACGTCCTCACGAGAGTAATGGAGTCCTCAAGCTGCTGGCTGATAATAAGGATACGTGCAAGCAGGGCCACGGACTTCCTATGTGCCAACAGGGGGAAAAAACAACAAGAGACACTAAGTTGTTTTATTTATTTTATTTATTTATTTATTGTCATTTGCGTCTACGTTTTGTTGTTAATAAATATATTTCTTTTGACACATTGTAACATATGGTTATTCACTAGACAGTTATTGTTATTTTACTTACACTGCGAGGGGGGAGACCCTCTATGAGCCTCCCCCTCCCTTGTTGTTTTTTCCCCCTGTTGGCACATAGGAAGTCCGTGGCCCTGCTTGCACGTATCCTTATTATCAGCCAGCAGCTTGAGGACTCCATTACTCTCGTGAGGACGTCAGCCGAATACGTAATCCTCAATCCCACATAAGACTTTATGGTTTTGATTCTGGACTTCAAATATTGACTTTGTTTTGCTGTACTGAGCACTTTGACTTGGATTTTGTCACGTTTCTATTTATCACGGTTTTTTCTTATTTTTTTGGATTTTGTTTGAATCCCCTATATAAGATTTATTTTGCATATGCATTACCGTTGCTGCTACACAAGTTTCATATAGGAGCATTATCTCCTCAATTTGTTTTTAGTATTGTCACTTTGTATTTGTGGAATATCTTCCAAATCCTAGTTATTTTTAAGGTAGAGATATTTATTGCTAGTGGCACTCTACTGTTTTTAGAAGTAGAATTAGTTTAAAGTTATATAAGTTTAATTGTATATATTCCACATTTGACAGCGGTTGTTGTTAAAACTATATGGTTTCTTTTGTTAATTGATCTTACACCTCTGGTTTTCTCATCTGTATTTTAAAGTTTATTTAGCGCCCATTTGACATTTTTTTCTACTCTTCATAAGACAGACATATATAATAACAGACAATACAGAAATATAAATACATTCCTTACCTTCTTCCTCTGTCTCTCCTGACTGCTACAGTATCCTCTGTCTAATCCTTCTGCCTTTCCCAGTCCTCTCCCTCTGTCTCTCTTCTTTCTGGTCCTGTCAACTAATCTTCTTTCTGCTGTCTTCTATATATTTTTCTTCCCCGCTGATCTGTCAAACTTATATACCCCAGCGTCCCTACGCTGAAGTTAGTGTAGGGGGGCGGGGGAGGGTAATGAGGCTGGGAGGGCGGCGTTAACGTACTAACGCCGCCGTCCCAGCGTATCAACTCTCCCTTACGCCGGCTGAAGTTAGGGTAGCCTTCAGCTGGCGTAAGGAAGAGTCAATACGCTCCTACAAGGGGGAGTGCCGGGCCAGAGCAGCGATGTTACGCTGAGCGCTACAGCGCTCAGTGTAACATCGTAGCTCTGGATCAGGCCTTTTGCCCATAGCAACCAATCAGATTCTAGCTGACATTCTCTAGTATGTAATAGGAAAATAAGAGCTAGAATCTGATTGGTTGCTATAGGCAACATCTCCACTTTTGCAAACCCGTTTTTTTATACCTTGCATAGACCAATTTACCATTGTTTTAGTTCCCCATAATAATCATATGCACAGAATGCAATATGAAGGTGAGTGTTACATGGAGGAGAGGTTTAGGATATAAGAGCAAGAAGAAATTCAATAAAAAGAAAATGTAGGGGTGCAAAATATTAGTGCAGTGCACCAGTGGAAAGGGAGATGATTAGGTACAGTGGCACTATGAATTTAAATATACTTTTGCCTCTACTGTATATACATACATTCTTGTAGTCCTTACAGGTTTGAAGTCATATAAACTTTCAAGCATTTTTTCATTTCCAGATTTTCTTACATAGAAACATACGGTAGAATGTGACAGCTAATAGGAGCCACATGGCCCGTCCAGTCTGCACATTTTTTTTTACCAAACTGACCCAGGATGTAATCTGACCCTCAAAATAGTTTAAAATTTAGGATATTATTAAATTTATACCAAGCATGTTAGATTGTTCTACTGTGTTAGACCCTACCCATGAAATGGAAGGCTATGAGACTTGTGCCTCACAGCGCTGAGGTCATGAGTTTGATTCCTGGACTAGGCCTTATCTGTGTGGAGTTTGTATGTTCTCCCCGTGTCTGCGTGGGTTTTCTCCAAGTCCTCCGGCTTCCTCCCACATGCCAAAAACATACTGGTAGGCTAATTGATTGCTGACTAAATTAAACCTAGTCTGTAGGGATGTATGTATGTGTGTGTTAGGGACCTTGGTATGCAGCTCTAATAGGGGCAGGGACTGATGAGAATGTCTAATGTTCTCTACGACCATTTCAGTAATGATTAAAGTATTTTTTTTCCACACATTTCCTCTAAACCTACTATCTTAAAGTTTATATGCATGTCCTCAGACTTGATCCACAGTTGTTGATTTGCGCATAGTTGCTCGTTCTGCGTCCATCCTATCCAGAACTGCTACATTTGCAGCATTAGATAGAATGAATAGAAAAGGTGCATTCGTTTGCAACAACATGTGTTACGTAATACTTGAGTGGAAATCCTCAGCTTGGACCAGATTCAGATCTCTCTGTGACTTACATCCGCACTAAGCTCTGTAAGTAGGCTCAGAAGAGGGTAGTGCACTCCCCTTCTTTGGAAGGAGTTCTGGCACCTATTTAGCATGCCCGCGTGTATGCAATCTACGTAACGAAACGCAACGTAGATAGCGTAAAATAGTTACTACGCATCCATAGTAGCTAGAATTGCAAAATTAGGCACGTATGTAAAAAATTACGGTTTTTGAGAATCTGGCACTATTAGTGAATCAGGGCCCTTATCAGGATAAAAAAAAAATAATGATAGGTATTTTTATTGTAAAATAAATATTTAAAAAAATAAATGAAGGTTTACTTTAAGTACATGTGAACGGATATCATTATGCTAAAAATAGGGTTATTTCTGTTTAAAAATAGTCTCTGTTTTACACTTATATCTACCCTGAGCAGGTGTCAACTTTTAGATGGTATCGCAGGGACTCCAATCTGCTACTGCGTCCGCAGCAGAACTACTCCGCCCCATTTCTAGGTTAAATACTGTGGAACACCCTGTTGTGTTAGCGAGAATAAGCCATGTCTATAGCTCCCCTTGATCTACTTCTTTAGTGACCCACTCAAAAAAGCCAATACATTTTTTTATATGTATATATATATGATCTTCTCAGTGAATCCATGCTGCTAGCACAGCCCATTTCCTCGGAAATGGGCTTGGACGGAACAAAGTTACTATAGTAATCCTAGCGTAACATCTGGAGGGCGCATCCAGTTAAGTCAGGTGACTTACGCACCTTGCGTGCGTAAGTCACCTGACGTTATTTAATCTGAATCTGGTCCACTGTAAAGTTTTTCCCTGCTACTAATGTAAGGCTCACTGGTCAATAGTTCTCAGTTTTCTTCTTACTTATACTTTTTTGCAGAGGGACTACATTTGGAACATTTTCCAGTCCTCTAGATTTACATCTATACTAGTTACAGCTTTAATTATATTAATTTGTATATAGTTCTATATATTTCTATATATTGATCTGTAAAATATATCATTCCTTTTATTAATCAATATTTCTTATAAACATTGATTTCATATACATTCATATTTTAGATATACCGTACTCTATTCCATTATTTACCCTGTGGGATTATCTTCAAAAGCACAATTAAATATTTCAGAATGTTTTAGCAGCTTCATTGATTTAGTTGGTTTTCAGTTATTCTATGTTAATATTTATTGACCACATCCAATTCCAGTACAATTCTGCTTTGCTTTATAACATTGTACCATACTTTTTCAAATTTTGACCTGCTTTTCTTAGATTGTAAGTTCTTTATACTTAGGATACAGTTAGTCTTTCCCCCTGGATGAGAACTTGCTATGCAGTTTATGTCATGAACCAGTATTGAACAAAAAAAGCACCAATGAGAATCTTGAATATTACACACTGAATCAACCAATAGATAGTATATAAATTAAAAAAAAATCACAGTTTATCATAAAATAGAACATTAAGTATTCTGTCTTCCACACAGTCTTAAGGAAGGGTCGTCCGTTCATAAGTAGGTGCGTGCAAGGGCAGTGGACTCCTCTTGCATGCACTGGAAGCTAGATACAATGGACACAGCTGTTAAGCTCTGAGGGCAGCAGCTATGGAGGTCTGGACCTGGTCCATAGACAATATCAGGGGGGAACACTTAAGATGGAAAAATATCTTACCCCCCTGTTAATGTAATCAAACTAAATTAATTATAAATCAAACTAAAGTAATTACAAGTCATGATCGCTGCAAGAATCTATGAGGATTAGGTTTTATGGGACATTTACATCCCGGCACTCATGGGCCGTCTTTAGTGAGCTATAAGTTAAACTGGAAATGAGTGGGTTCCTGGAACCTGGCGAGGCACTGCAGGCAGGAACCACAACAACGAGCAGTGAAAGTGGGATGGCAGGCTGGAAAAGAGGCAGGCTGGAATTTAGAATCAAGATATGCTAGTAGGAAAGCAATCCAATGAAGTAGTTTTGTATTCACTAGCAAGCTATGCAGGTAGTATAGTAGTACAGGGAAATTCAGTACCAGGCTATGCAGAAAATGAACACACTAGAAAGTCAGATTGGAATAACACATAAAGTAATAAGAGAAACAGTGCTCTTCCCTAAATCAATATCATCTCAGAAAAGATTGCATCTTTCCTTTAGCTGAAGACTGGTGAAAGGCATGAAGCATTTAATAACAAATTAATTATTAAGTTTTTATACATTTTTTTATTGCATTACATATACTGTAAAGTTATAATTCTTCTTTAGGATATTACAGCAGTAGCATCAACCATATAACTCACAGACATTTCTTATATATAGTTAAGATAATCCTTCTTTTACTAATTGATAGGGCAGTGACAGCACAGATCATATTCAGAAAAACTGCTCTATGATATAGCTGAGAATGATACACATAGGGAAGAGAGGGAATTTTACTACACTTCCAACTGAGCTGAGTTATTATCAGTGTGTACAGGCTGACGTTTCTCCAGTCACTGCCCTGTATGGATCGTGGGGTTGGGATTGAGGAACAGAAAGGGGAGGGGTAGGAGACTGGGAATCAGGACACTTTTGGGGCAATACCTATTGGCTAGAGAATGAAATGCACATTTACCATAACAGAGAATTTAGAGAAAAGAGAGGTATATTGTTAATCTATCTTATGGGTGGAGGAGGGTTTCCAGGTATGTACAAACCCAACCTGGGTGTATGCCTAAAGTTGGTAGGCCAGGGGCAGATTGGGAATTTAAAATGGCATTTTAAAATATCAACTAAAGTTCACATTTGAGAGAGATCAACTATAGGCGAAGCTAACAGAAAAGTTATTGATATTAGCAAAGAGTAAATAACCATAATTAGAGCAGTGAGTGGAGTTTTAAATAGCAAATTATATACAAAAAAAGTATAATACAGAAAAAGACAATCAAATACAACACCTACTGACTAGTATTTCACAATACAATACAGTTATTAAAAGTGACCTTTATTCAATACAGAGAGCATCCTAGAGACCTCAATTTCAAACAGAGAGTAACTTAGTTATCACTACCCATAATTGTCAAGTTCACAGTTCTCTTCGAACAAAAGAGGGACTGTTCGGCATTACTTAAATCTTGACCCTAACCTTAAACTTAAGCCTTAACACTAACTGGGAAAGCAGAGTACAGGTACAGCTGAAATGAGATCTTGGCAGTGTATCGTACCAAAATATATTTCTTCTACATCCAAATGGTGTCTAGAATGATACAACTGGCATTATGCTGGTGCCTGTATCACGTTCTAAATAGTGATTGCCAACAAATTCCCCTTTTTCTATTTAATTATTTAAAGAATTATACGTATGCTATTAATGGATTATAAAAATTTGTATTTTTAAATTTGTTAAGATAGACCCTGAGTATTGGAAATCCATCAGTACAAGGAGCGAGGATGGTGTGCAATAATACATACTGTATGTGAGGATATTGCAGGCTTGTGAATGCGGATTCCTGTTTATCTGTTGCTTCAAGAATCAGAGCACATAAAAGCTGTATTTCAGAATCCAGTTCATTGAGTTCTCATTTTGTATGTTAACCCCTTAAACTTTCAACCCTCATGCTCTTAACATGTTGTATTCATTGTATGCTAATACATTGGTGGTCCCTGTTGGGATCTACAACTTACTTTGAAAACTTTTTTGCAAGACTATATGGATTACATTAGTGGAAATGCGCAGTCACAATTATTATAAATCTGTTTGTATTTTCATTTGACAGTATAAAGAGTGTTTCTAACTTTCCAGCAACAAGTTGGTTAATATTCTCTCTTTTATTCAGACTAACCTCACACCTTCTGTACAATATGATTCTTATTCACAGTGCTATTATGACCTATGAATGATAATTTATGAGTGCTGCTTTCTGACCCATGCTCAGGAATATCAATAGGCTGTACACAGTAATCACCATAGAATAAAAAATACATCTTGTACTTTTGATCAAAAGAAAACAATGTATGTGAAAGGCATGAAAGGTGTCACACCTAGTACTAAAGAAAATTCAATAAATGAGTGAACAACTAACAATGAATAATGTCTAATTAAGATGGTATATAACTTGTTCCATAAAATTAAAACAGCATTTGAACATTTATTTTGTTTATTTGTTTGTTTCTTTGCTCTAATTGAGCTAAATGTGTAAAGGTCTACGCAAGAAGGATTATGGGATTTATTTTACAACTAACAAACTCTAAAAAACTATGGTTTGATTTTGCAGCTCATTTGAACATATGAGGTATGGTTAAGGAAAGATCACAAATTTGTACAATGATCATATACCCTATTTATTAATATATTGTTAGTGATGAAAGGAGTGCAGGAACAGTGGGAACATTGAAAAAATATTATTATTAACAGCAACAGACCTTTTCAGAAAGGTTAGGAAAAACCCCAGAAAAAGAAAGCCAATGTGGTTTACAAAAGAGGGATCAAGTATAGTGTAATAAAAAAAGATGGCCTTCAGGAATTATAAGCAAACTCAAAAAATGGGATAGGGAGGAGTATTTTGCAAAGCAGAAGCAGGCTGAAAAGGTTATCAGGTCAACAAAGGCACAAACTGAGGAAAGACTGGCCTACTTGGTACGAAAAGGGGACAAAAGTTTTTTTTTAGGTATATATATGATAGGTGAAAACTAAGGAGGCTATAGTAAGGCTTAAAACAGGGAGTGGGAGTCTTGTTGAGGCCGATAGGGCATTGGCAGATCATCTTATATTATACAATTATATTTGTTCAAATTCACAAAAGAAAGAAGGGGAAGAGACCACTTTTAAATGTAAAGACTACTGATACAGAGGAGACAAATACTATTACTTTCAATGAGCAACAGGTAATAAAAGAACTTTTAAAGCCGAAAGTGGATAAATCAATGGAACCAGATGGGATACATCCCAAGGTTCTAAAAAAAACTTAGAGGGGTGCAGGCAAAACGATTAACCATTCAAACAGTCACTAAGAACAAGAGTAATTCCAGAGGACTGAAAAATAGCAAGTAGCAGTAGGCCCTCTGCATAAAAGTAGAAGTAGGGAGAAGCTTACAACTACCGACTAGTGAACCTAACATCAGTAGTAGGTAAATTAATGGAAACAATGTTAAACAAATGGATTATACAATATCTTCAGTAACTTACAAGATCCCAAGCAGCATGGATTCACTGTGGGAAGATCATGTCAAACAAATCTTGTTGAATTTTTTTATTGGGTCACTAAAGTAAGAGAGAGTAAATGACAGGCATTAAGATCCATTTTCCCGGCCAGTTCTGTGCGTATTTTTAGGTACGTTTCAACTGTGCATGCGTACTAACTTTATTTACGCAACTGACGATGATAGTGCCTTACGGACGGACCTGTGAATCGCATGTAAATGCATACATCCGGATATGAGACGGAAAAATACGCACAGGAGAATTTAAATAAAAATGGGCGGGGGGCATTTCAATTAAGGAAAGTGGGTGCGATTATTAAGATATGCACAGACGGAGGACATATACGCACAGAACTCCACACGGAAAGTTACAGCTGGTCTGTGGAGGCATAAATCTCAGAGAGCACGGATTAGCAAGGGGAGAGACTGGGGTTTTGGTGGGTGTTCCTTGCTCCATCCTTGCGTATATTTGCGGACCGATCGGGACACAGATCTCTGAATACGGCCCTAAGTTTTTAAATAAAAATGAGCTGATGTATGGAGGAGTGTTTGTTACTCCTCTAACTCAGCCCTAGCTGCAGAAGGTCTAAATGATACGACTGAGCTCACTGATACTGGTTATTAACATTAATAATAAACAAATATATGTGAAGAATATGAGGATATTTGTACAATGGATCCCTTTTTGTGACCATTATGAGCTATAGTATTTAGGTAAATGAATGACTAAAATTAGATAGCTAGTTTTATCATCTTAGTAATAGGCATTCCACATAGTGAACTTTTAAGATTATTTTCTATCTCAATAAATTTACTCTAAATTTTCTCTAAGAATATCTTGCGTCTTTATAGGAATGCTTTGAAAACTTTACTATTTAGAATTATAAGTTCATAAGTATGTAAGCATGGATAAAACAATACCGTTCGGTCCCTTTTCTCACACTCTGGCACCATGAGACTTTATTCACAGATACGTTTTCACGTGGAGTTGTGTGCGTATTTTTAGGTACAGTTTAACTTCGCATGCGTAGTAAGTTTATTTACGTATGTTACATAGAATATATGCACATAAGTGCTTTAGGAATGGACATGTGAATCGCACTTAGGGACATACGTACGAATGGGCGGGGTTGAAATACGTACTTGAAAATTTCCATTCAGAGATCCGTTTTTTTAAAAGCATGCAATTATACGCACGCACGTACCAAGGCAACTCCCACCAACACCCATGACACTCCCCTCTCATGGCTGTGCAATCGTAGACATATGACTCCATAGACCACTCTGTTCTTTATGTGTGTACTTACGTGCGTATATGTCTTCCGTGCATGCAATTCTTTATAACCACGCACTCAAGTGTTCATTTAAATGCCTCCCACCACCCAGTTTCATGAAAATTTTCAAGTACGTATTTTAACCCTGCCCATCCGTACGTATGTCCCCAAGTGCGATTCACATGCCCGTGCCTAAAGCACTTACATGCGTAAAAGTAACTTACGTAAATAAAGTTACTACACATGCGCAGTTAAACTGTACTTAAAAATGCGCACACAACTCCACGTGAAAACGGATCTGTGAATACGGTCCCATGTCCTTAACTACTAATCACTCAAAATCTAAAAAAAAACAATAGTTTGATCCCCACTTTCCCTCAAATTAATAGCCCATATCCCAGTGTTCATGCTCTTCAAAGCTGTTTGAAAGACTTGCCTACACTTGCCTCACTCACTTCCTTTCCTCACATGATCTTATAAATCCTCTTCAATCATTCTTTTGTTCCCAACACTCAACAAATTTGCTGTTACCAGGGAGGTCAATGATTTAATCACTGTTAAATCTAAATTTCATTACTCTCTTCTAATTCTCTTGGATCTTGAATTTGGCATTGTTGACCACTCTCTTAAATATTACTAATTTACTATCACTAGATATTCAGGACATGGCTTTTTACTGGTTCACACCCTACTCTAATCACACTTTTATGACTTTATTTACTAAGGGGCGAGTTTGACAATGATTATAAATCGCCATCCATCGGCAGACTTCCATTTGGACCCAAGATAGGACATTAATCACCACTAGTTTTCCTCTAGTAGTAGAGCCTACAGTTCAGATAATTTTGGCAAAAATAATGCACTGGTTCATATAATTAAGTCACACCTTAACCACCTCTGCTGCATGGCACCTCTTACATGTTTGGAGGAGAGGGAGTGACCTCTTCATTACACCAGTTTTGATATTCCACTGGTCAACTTAATGAAACGAGGAGGCAACCAGAATGTTGTCATTAGCAGAGCAGCCTCTAGTACAAGCTGTGTGTAGAATTAATTGAGGAGTTATAAATTATTTAACATTTTGTACTTTTATAATTTACACTATTTTTTATATTACCTCTCTCTGAAATGTTTATTTCTATAGACCATAAACCTGTAAAAATATAGCTGCTTAGTCCTCTTTGCCTTGACCACTTTTCCACCTCTGACATCTAGGAAAGCATCTCAGGATGACTGCTTTACATATGCCTGTATCATGACTCTAAATAAAAAGGTTTAAAACTAAACAAACACCATGAATAAACTATAAATAAAATTATTCAGCACTTATTATACACTAGTATGTAAAAGAATAATCTTTTTTATTTCTAACTACAGTAAAACTGTACATTTGAAATTGAGCTTCATTGCCTTTCTGTGAGATGAAATATAATTTCTGTCATCAGCAAGATACAGAATGAAAGTGAAGAATATATAAGGACCATAATGGAACATTTTGACGAAGGCAGTTTACGTTCATTGAGTGGCCACTGAAGAAGCACTAAACCACTAGCCTGTGACATTACAGTCATTTGGCTCTCCTTCTTCCATACAAATTTAGTTTTATGCTTTCAGTGCAGTATTGCTCAAATTATAAACAACGAATAGAACCAGCTTGCTTTGGACCACAGCTGCAAAACTGTAATGTTTGATCATTTTTAATGAAATAATATCAATCTTGATGGAAACTACATCTTTATGCATCTCTCTTGCTAATAAAGATCAAAATATTTCATAGTTAATGCTGCACCAGGCAGATAAAACTCATTTGTGGGCATATGTAAATGAAAGACACTGAAAAATTGTTATATTTATTATCTTTCTGAATATAAATGTGAGAATAAAGTACTGCCATTCAATGGAAGCAGCAAAAGTGCTATTCCTTCCTTTATAGTACATCTTAGTAGTATTGCACAGCCATATTTTATCTAAGTTACCAATTCTCTTTTATCATATTATAAAAGATTTCAGCTGCTATACACTCTAGTGTTGGTGCTTTATAAAATGTCTCTGGTAATATATCTATTTTTATAAAGGATATATGAACTATCTATGTAGAAATAAAAAAAATCTACTGTTATGATGCAATTTTTAAATGTTCGTCAATAATATAGTAAGGCCTTTAGAATGCATATACCTCTGTGCAGTAGGGGGACGCAAGCAATCAATGGGTAGTAAGTCCAGGTGCACAAAATGTGTACTGTCCTTTCTCTCACCCAAGAACCCACATGTAGTGAGTGATGTTATCATCTCACAATATCATCACTGTATCTCCATTTCATTGCCTGCCATAGATGCTTTTAAGCACACAACACAGTTTTCTTGAGTTATACAATCCCATCATTTGCGCCTAGACATGGAAAAAGAAAACAGTAGAACCCTTTAGAGACTAAGGGCCTGATTCAGAGATACGATTTCCACGGCAATTAGGAGCGTATATTTAAGATCTTAGAAAATTCGCATTACTGCGCATGCGTAGTAATAGTGCAACGCCGTCTAAATTCGCTAAGAGCGTAAGTTTGAATCGCACGCAAGCATTTAAGATCTTAAGTGCTGCGAATCTTTAAGATCTTAAGGATTTGCATGGAAATGGGCAGGGGGAGGCAGGGAAATGAGGGAAAGTGGGCGCGGGCTGACACTTAGGATCTTAAATGAACGCTACCACGTCACCTAAGATCCCAAATGACAGTGCAGAGTTAGGGCTAGTCAATGGTGGTCTAAGTTTAAGATCCACCGCTGTTTGCAAGGGGATTGACTCTTTATGCAGTGGGCTGGAACCTGCTAAGATCTTAACATTAGATGCGTATATTTGCAATCTTTTCGCAATCGCATCTCTGAATCAGCCCCTAAACCTTGCAGGAGACAGTATGCACAACAATTTATTCAATTAGGGAAGGTTTCACACAAGCTGTTTAGGAGAACTATGGCTGCCTTTTTATTGAATCCGTAGAAAACGGGTGGTTTGAAATGTGGTTCAACTAAACAATAGCATTCGTGCATTGCGCCAAACTTTCAAGGCATCTTACACTAAGAGTTCTTTACCAGTAAAGGCATTATAATAAAGCTATATAGGAACCATATTATCCAAATTGATTGAGCCGTGAACTTATTGTCCAGTAATGTCAGTATATTCAGGTTTCCTCTCCTCTAAATTTTTGACATCATTAAAGAAAATGAAACCGAGAGCTGTCCTAAGCTTGAGGACATATAAACTCCTCGGCTGTGGGCTAGCCCCCTCCTCACAAGCTTGGAGTCCCATGTGGGGATTTATCCAATAATAGGGGTGGGCAGGCATGAGGGTGGGTTTTTAGGGGTGGATATAAAAGTTAGCCTCCAGCCTACCTGATGTAAACTGGGATAAGTCTTCAGCAAGTTCCACTAGAAGTGGGGACATTTTAAATTCATTACAGGGAGTGTCCCTTAAGCAACTGGTGAGAGAGCCCACTCGCAAAGAGGTCATCTTAGATTTAATACTTACAAATGGTGACCGAATCTCAGAAGTAAGTGTGGGTGAGAACCTAGGATCCAGTGATCATCAAGCAGTATGGTTTAGTATAATGACTGAGAGAGAAGCGTGCCACACGAAAACGAGGGTGCTAGACTTTAGGAAGGCAGATTTTGTAGAAAT
>WWET01001274.1:192693-203621 GCA_011038615.1 Limnodynastes dumerilii | reverse complement strand
TCAAATACATCAAGGGTTGTGACCAGCTAGAGGAGGGTACCATTTTTCAAAAGAAAAGGTGTAATAGAAGGGCATGGCATGGATACAAACTGGAGGGTGGTAGATTCAAAGGAAATGTGCGGAAAAATTACTTCACTGAAAGGGTGATAGATAAATATTCTCCCATACTTCACTGAAAGGGTGATAGATAAATGGACTATTCTCCCATCTGAGGTGGTTGAGGCTAATACAGTAGAACAATTTAAACATGCTTGGGATAAATATAAGGGTATCCTAAATTGTAACCCCAATTGAGGGTAAATAGGGTCAGTATAGTTTTCAATAAACAAATGGGCAGACTAGATGGGCCATGTGGCTCTTATCTGCCGTCACTTTCTATGTTTCTATGTTTCTATCTTGATTCCAGATCTTTCCTGGTTTTTCTCTCCCTCCCTCTTCATCCTATATTAGGTTTACTAACATGTGTTTTGCTTTTCAGACGGGGCATGATTGGCAGTGGCAGTCGGGAACAGCAATGGCTTTAGCGGCTTTAAATTGGTAAGAATAGGTACACCCCTGGATTGCGATTTGAATCCAGGCCATGAGGCGAGGTTTTTTTCTGCCGCTTGATGCGTGCACGGGGAAGGGGGAATAGTACCCGTATATCCTTACCTGGGGATGCCTGTGTGGTTATGTTGATGTCATCTTGGCTGCTGTTTCCTTCCTGCTATTTGTCGCCACCTATCTCTAAATTCATAGTCTTTCTAATTCTAATTAATAAATTATGCCCCCTTTTATAAATCCAACATATGTGTCCGTGTCTTTATTTCGGGTTTGTTCGGGGTGGGGCAGTCTATCAGCCATGGGAAGTTTATAAGCTATTTCCTTATTGAATGTTACAGCCTCATACAGAAGGGTTAGAACAACAGCATAGGCACCATCAGGTATGGGTCAAGGACCCCTAGATTTATTATTTAATTGACTGTTTACCTCAGATGTATCTTCTTGCAGGTTGTCACTTCCAGCAAGGAGAAACATCAGTGTTAAGCTGTCATGTGCTCGCTAAGTGTTTACAGAAAGCGCTTAGCACCTAGAGGTTAAGATTGCAGCACTAGTTACTTTAAGATGAGAGTCGATCTGCACAGGATATAAACATTTTAAGAATCAACCTAAAGTGAGGTATCCAGTATCTCCTTTTTGTTCATTGTGATTCTTGCCATCAGTTTTCCCTGTTTCATTGCATTTCCGTATCTTATTGTGATTCTTGCTGTTTGTTTGTTATCCTCTGTTCATTGTGATCCTTACTGTTTGTGTGTTACCCACTGGCCATTTCATTCCAGCCTCTGTGTTTCTCTCCATTTACCTGTAACCTTGATCCCAGTGTCTGTACTCTTTTTCTTTCCTGTCACTTAGCTCCTGTCCAGTATCCATGTCCATCCAGGTCATATTCTGCTGTGTGTCTGTGTCTTCAGCTATCTCTCTCTGACTTGTGCCTTTATGTTTTGGAATTTCTGTTCAGCTGGTTTCACCCTTCTGTGTTTGCTCTGAGCGCCAATCTATACTCAATGTGTCTTCTTTAATTACCTTTTCATTTTATGTTTGTGCCTGGTTTCTCTGAATTCTGTAGTTGTCCAAAAAACTGCCTAAATTTAGTTTACTCATCTGTTCCTAATATGTGAACCTCAGAACTCCCCTAACAGTAACCCTTAATATTTACCAATCCCAATCTTCTTTACATTTTTCCATGATATGACATTCCAATATATACCAGCCCCAGTTGAGCACTGTACATCAACCAAATTCCGTATAATCTTACACACAACCAGAAACTCCTCATACTCCTCACATATCCACATATGTCTTTATATATCAGATTTTTTATAGTTGTCCTTATAATAAACCATTCATACCATGGCCAAGTGTAGCCCCCTATATATATATATAATATGACAGCAGGTTTTATCAGGTTAAATTACACTTAAATTTTAATAATTTAAAGCTTTGATTATACAGACAGACAACACAATGAGAAGTATATATAACAACTGTATATTCATATTTATGGCTTAGAAAATGTATTAGGTTAAGAAACTTCACAAAATACAAACCAAATATCAAATCTCTGTCAAACATGGTATAAAATGTGTGAATTAGTTTGGGTATTTAAAATAATTATGGAATGCTTGCTAATACTTGACCTGCTTACCACAAAAGTTTTGTGCTAGGACTTTGGGTGTTATGTTCCTAACAGATAACAGCTTCCTGTAGATATACCACAATATGTCACTATAAGTTACATAGTTATAAGCAATTAAGTGAAAGTTAATGTATAAAAGCCCCATGAGATACAAAATTAACATAATCCATTGGGTGGTAATTATGCAGCATTTATTATCAGCCAGAACACACCAGTGATGTAGACCAGCAGGGGACTGTTTCTAACACTAGAATTTCCTTGACCAGCAAAAAATTAAAGAAACTCATAAAAATTCCCACTAATAGAAGTTAATGTAGTCTTAGCATTGTGATAAAGTAATTTAACTATACAGAGCATACATATAGACAGTAGGAAAAAACGGCACTCCACATTAATCAAAAGAAACTGGCTGAGGTGCAATCCAGGGAAATAACATATGCAGCAAGAAATCATGCACTCTTCAGACTGATATACGGATGAAAAGCCAGGAATTTATTCCAACACCAACGTTTCAGAGGATACAACCTCTTTCCTCAGGGTAAATTCACAAGTGAAGCAAATATATGTCTTAAATATATTTATATATATTTTGTTATATATGTTTTTCATGTTTTTTTTAGCGCCTGGCTTCTGGCTTGATGTTGTCTTGACAACGGGGGAGCAAAGCGCCATGACACACATTGTGATGTCGGGAGGGCGCGTCTGTGATCTCGGCGCCATGGCAACCAGGTGATGTCATCGCCTGTGCACCGCTTCCTCCCGTCTGTTCTGATGACGCTTGCCATTCCTGGATGTTCACAAGGGGCCTGATTCACACTTAAGAGTGAGTTAGGTGCGTACAGATGCGCATCAAACTCACTCTTCCATCCCCTGTCCCGGCCCCCGTTTTTAGGTACCTTATGGCACTTACGGTCTGCGGCAGGTGCAGCGGGTCCAGCGAAAATGAATGGGTGAGTATGCCGATCAGAATACTCACCCATTCATAAAAGAAAAATCTAAAATGGCTGCCATTCGAAATAAAGACAGCCGAAAAGGACCTTTTAGCTGTCAATATTTCTAAAGACAGCCCATTGGAGCTGGAACTCCCACCGTAAAAGTATGAAAAAAACTAAGGAAACTACTATATCTTCTTTTTTTTTTACATTTAATTAGTATGACTCACAGACTGTTCGTCACCTCCAATGAAACTCACAGCGGCAGCCAGCAATTATTAATATCTGATATATATGGCGATTACACACCATGTATGGCAAGCTTTTCCAGTGTTTGGCAAAAGGTATATGTGGACACATCTGTATCTTATAAATCCTACCACCAAGATGGGTACACACACACTGGAGGTTTCTTAAAGATGATTCTGCTGATCAAATCATAACAGTCAGTTAGTTTACAAATCATAAAAGTCTGTTAGTTTACAAATCCTACAAGTGTGTACAGTCCAACAATGCTGTACTATTGTGTGCGAGAGAGTCATATTGTTTGATTGAACTTTTGTAGGCAACCAATTATTGTGATCCATATTCTCAAAATGACAGAAAACAGTGTGTACTGTGTCCTGATCTTCATTGCAATGTTTGTCATTCCACTCCCTGTAAACGGTCATGTTTGTGGGCATCATATTAGTGCAGCAGAGAATTTTAGGAATACTTTGTTACAAATCTACTGGCAAATAGAGTGAAGTGTGTAGAGGAGCCTGATGGTGCAGGTCAGGCATTTATTATTTTTTTAGTCATAGAATAGGAAACCTTCATCTCAGACAATATATTTATTTAATTTTATTTAATTCTATTTAAATATAGGTTCTGCACTGAAAAAAGTTGGGAATGCACTGGAGTTTTATCTAATGACTAATTAAAAAGGTTGTCTCACAATGTGAGTGCAGGTCAGGCATTCACATTGTGAGACAACCTTTTTAATTAGTCATTAGATAAAACTCCAGTGCATTCCCAACTTTTTTCAGTGCAGAACCTATATTTAAATAGAATTAAATAAAATTAAATAAATATATTGTCTGAGATGAAGGTTTCCTATTCTATGACTAAAAAAATAATAAATCTATTTTATTTAACATTAACATATGAACAATATTGTCTGACCTCAAATGAATTCTGAGGTAACAGTCATTGTGTTCACCTGGTTCAATCAACATTCAGGGCCAGATTTACTAAGCTGCGGGTTTGGAAAAGGGGAGATGTGACCCATAGCAGTCAATCAGATTCTAGCTGACATTCTCGAGTATGTAATAGGAAAGTGAAAGCTAGAATCTGATTGTTGCTATAGGCAAAATCTCCACTTTTCAAAACCTGCAGCTTAGTAAATCTGGCCCTAAATTAGCCATCCACTATGCATTATGAAATAGCTTAATGGTCGCAAACTAGCCATAAATCGGGGCACTCTTCCTGCTGCCATTTCATGATCCTTATTGGATTGGCCTAGTGATAAACACTTATGTACAACCTTTTATTGGGCACCAGCCTGATTTTACATGAGGTGGAAGTTAAGGTAGAGTCCAGGACACAGAATTGCCATACATGCGGGAGGAATGTACTGCCCACACACTTACGGAATTTGGGATCACACTGTCGTAACTTTGTTTCCACTGCAAAGGAGTTACAATCACGGTGCATACTTAAATCTTGATCCGGTCCACTATAATCAAGCCAATCAAAGCAATACCACAAAAGTTATTGAGGTGAATGTAATGATTTGCTAAATAGAGGGATATAGATAAAATTTTACTTATCACCACAAAGTTAGGAAAGGCTCTGGCAATGACATAACTTTCAAGTAGTAATTTTGGACACGATAGAAACTTCAGCTGATGCTGCATTCAGAGTTTCAAATGCATTGATAGTGGGCATTAGATGCCAGATCCTGACTGGAGAAAAGTTACCACCTGGGCGATATCAAGGACAGAAAACCCTGATTCACAACTAAGAATATGCAAAAGATCTGTGCATATTTTTACGAGCTTTTATACTGAGCATGCACAGAACTCAAAAATAGGCACGGAAAGCATAAACGACAGATTCATAGGCATATAGAACAGATTCATGCATCGGTATGTAAAGTGTTTGGCTGCGTACAAGGAGGGACATGACTCTTAATGCAAATTGCCAGCATATGGACTATTAATGTACAATAGGGGCATGCCTTTTGAGATATAAGTGATGCACAAGTGCAAGTGCCTTGCGGAAGCAGCCATATGTATGGAAAAAATGAAGGTAGCCCACTTTTTTGGTTTGCTGAGAGCTTATGGACCTGATTCAGAGCTGCGCTTCCGTCTATTTTTCAGACAGAAGTGCCGAGAAAATGGCCAGATCGGGAGCGCGCACAGCATCCGACTGTGTCCGCATTCTATCGGGCTGCGCCTGTGGAGGAATATTTAAATGAGAAAAGAGTCGCTTTTCTCATTTAAATATAGTTTCCACCGCGGTCCGCTGGCTGTTTAATTAGCCTTACACTTGCACCATTTCAAGAGATGTAAAATTAAAACACATGTTAAGTAAAATATTTACATTCAAAAACCACATTCTTATAAATACACATTATGTACACATACCATTTACAACATTTATAAAAGTGTATATTTAGCAAAATTAAGTATAAAACACTAAAATACAACATATAGGATACACTTGCAGCAAAAGTAGAGCATAAAGAGTTCATGTTGTCAAATACAAACAGGACAATGGAAAAAAATAAAGAGGTAAATTATATGATGAGGCTACAAAGGAAATCTAATTAAGACAATTAATAAGGATCTATAAATCAAACATTGCATTTAGATGCCTATCTATAAATTCAGTGGAACTTTAAGAAACCAAATAGGAATGCAAAACCTAACACCTTAGGAAACCTTAGGCAAATTTACGTACGTCCACTCAAATGCACAGCCCTTATTCTTAAGTGTGAATCAAGTCCAATGTGCCTAAGCTATAAATATTTATTATCTAAATTTCAATGCCATCTGCTGGATACATCTTTAAAGAGTAACATTATTTATTCTTCTATAGTCCATCCTTTCTATTAAGTGCCAACATGGCAGACAGTATTTATTGACAGCTAAGGATTCAAGCATCACAACAATATGATCATATTAAATTTTTTTTATGATAATATACAAGTTGTAGTGCTACAAAGAGGTTTTTTATTTTTTCAGTAAAGCTATTACACATGGTAGAATTCCAACAAAAGGTCATCATCAATGTTTCTAGTAGAATGACTCTGTATTTAGTCATAAAGATCAACTGAGAACATTTAAATACTACTTTGTGTGCTCCTGCTTCCAGAGGGGAATTGATAGAGTGGGCTTTCCAGAGCCACATCAAGCCTGATTGTCAAAAGGGAATCTAATCCTGCAGAGGAAATTGTTCTAGCTGTACTGTGAAGACTTCTGATTGATGAATATATTACAAATTCTTAGTAATGCTATTAGCTCACATGGCGTTATTGTTATACTACCATCCTTTATAATGTGAATGGTGGTTAATAGCAATATTAAAAGTCTGAATAAATCTATTTGCTACCATATTGGTTATCCATTAGTTATCCAGATGCTCTGAGAAACATTAGAGGAATGTGGAGAAGTGCTAGGACCTACCAACAATAATGCGGCACACAAACTAATAAAAAAGAGAAACAGGTCAAATAAATATCACGTAAACCTCTTCTGATATATTAATCAAATAAAATATACACACAAACTTCAACCTGACAATTGGTATGGTTGTAGGTAGGCTGTATGTATACAATATATATCACTGCATCCGTAGATATCCTCAAAGGATAAAAAAAAGAGAATGTACACACCATCAAGTTCAAAAACAATAATCTTTACTGGCAATAAAAAATATAAAAGTACATCAACAGTGATAAAAAATACAGTCACTATAGTGCAATATCCACATGTATAGGAAATACTGTCTGAAACTAATCTGAGTATTTGTAATATACAACAATGCTACCGTAGATATCTTCGAAAAAGAGGGAACACAGTTCTTTGTATACAACATAACAATCTTACTGGCAACAATACACTTAAAAATGCATCAATAATAATAAATAATAGTAATAAATGCATCAAAAGTAACTTTTAAAAAAGGGCCAATCCCAAAACGCGTCAAGTGATTCCTCACATGCTTACCTTTGGAGTGGGTTCCACTGAAGCAGGAACCGGACTCTCATGCAGTGTCACCATCTGGGCTTTTTCTGGACGTCCCCTATGTAGCCTCCTGGGAGATCTCTGGTTCACATTTCTTGAAAGCCGGAGGAGAACCGTTTCAGCAAATGGTTTCTACCACATATGAACATTGTATTTTAAAGATTTCATTTTATTTATTTATTACTAATGATGCATTTTTATGTGTATTGTTGCCAGTAAGATTGTTGTGTTGTATACATAGAACCGTGTTCCCTTTCCTTCTCATATATCTACGGTAGCATTGGTGTATATCACAAATACTCAGATTAGTTTAAGATAGTCTTTCCTATACACGTGGATATTGCACTATAGTGACTGTATTTTTATCACTGTTGATATACTATATGAGAGTGAGAGATTAGTATAGTGAAGACTTGTGTGGAGGCACTGATTTTATAGAAATCTATTATATGAATATGTCTATACTAAAACAAAAGTTAAAACAGGTTATTCTAAAGGAATCTGTTATTTAATTTAATTATGGACAAACAAAAAATAATTGCAGCACTTGACAGACGCTTTTAAATAAGTTTGCCAGAATAGAGGAAGATTAGCGACCTTTCATTGAAAGGTTGGCTTTCTTATTAACATAGGAAGAGAACATATTGTTAAATGCAAAAAAAATGATCAATTCAACTCCCTTAAGACATAAGAATACATTAAGAAAACAATAAATATTGACAAGGTATCTTTCTGCATGACCACTCAATGCTTAAAAATCTTTGTTAGCGCAAGATGAATGAGTCTTGGGACATAGAATACAATACTGTGCATGTGTATTCCTCAATTTACATTACCTTGTGAAGAATTCCATGTGTCACGAATATCTAGTGAGTAGGATAGATACAGGAAATCAATGCTTGCTAATGTTCCCAAATCATCAATAGACTAGGGTTGGCTTATGTGTTGAGTGGAAATGATAACAGCAATAGATCCTAGTGATTTTCATTTAGAACAACTGAGAATTCTAACTATTATATAAACTAAATACTCTTGAGTTTGTAGACTAAAATGCAAAAGAGATAATAGCAGCAGCAGTCTGTTTCTCTAAATGGATGAGTGAATCGATAACAAAAAATATACATTATAATATTTAGAATCTCAGCCTAAATTACACGTGGGAGAAACTGATGTGAATATTACAATAGCTGCAAATGTATTAGCTGCTGAAAGTGCTTAAGTGCATAGCTTGGCCAGACAATGAGGAGCCTCATAGACACAAGCATTATAGAGAAGGCCACTTGTCTATTCATTAATAGTCAGTAGACTGATATCATTTGATAACAAAGTAGTAGAAATTCAGTTTTTTCATATTTTTTTATCTGCAAAAAAAATGTTTTAATGATGTTTGCAGGCAGATCTATATAGAACTGAGAGAGTGGATAAAGGGGCATAAAACCCTTTGAATTCTAGCAGTGGAACAAACCATACAGCAGAGTGGAAACCGGTCTGTTATTGCACCGCCTGAGAGTATATTCTGTGTATGCGCAGAACAAAAGCCTGACTGTGTATTTGCTGGGTGGTCACTTTGTATACTCTATTTTAAAAACACCCCCTATTGGTAAGCGGCACGTGCATGGGCACCGCATTACCAGGACGGATCTGGATCCTGTGGCTTTAGAATTTTGCCCTGGTAAAATTTCTGACAGTGGGGACGGGACAAAGAAGAAAGTGGAAGCGCTTCTGCTCTGTAGAAGGGAGAGGTATGTAAATGGTACAATAAGGACTGGTTTCAGCCCCCTGGCATCCTTGAGCATGCTGGTGCTTGTAGCACTATAAGCATCAGCATGCCCTATTCTTTAAAAATTGTTTTTTTTAGGGATCTGGCCCTAAGTAGAGATTTGTTTACTGTTGCCATAGTAATAGTAAACAAATGTAACCAATTTGGTGGCAATGTGAAACACCCGGGTTGAAAAACAATTCGGCACCTTTCACATTGCCACCATGCCCATATAGAAAATGGGAGAAACCATTATTTTTTCCCATGTTCGAACCCCAGCAATTTAGTCAAAAAACCTGGATTTTTAGTGGCAATGTGAAAGGGGTAATACTGGCCAATGGACAGTAAAACTAACAGCTCATTTTAAAATTATTCTACTCACAAACTTAAGTCAACATCTACTCAATTAATTTATGTACTGCAGATGGTCAACTTGCAACCAGTAAATTATTTACTTAACACAGTAAATCAGAAAAAAAAGTATTAAATCATTTTTTTTATTAAGCAATAATTAATGCACATTGGCATTATTTTATAAAGAACATAAAAAAATAGTATTATGGGAATTTTAGCTTGCTATTTGGTACCAAATTGCAATATTTAATAACTATAATTAAAAACAGAATATGATAGAATATAGTGAATAGTCTGTTTTCTATCTCCTCTAAAAGCTAATCATACAGAGCCACACAGCAAAAAATGGAAAAAAAAGAAATGGATAGCTTTCCAAAGGACTTTGAGTAAAAAGCCTGATTAAAATCTTGATAGACAATGAGCAGAGACTCCCCTCCTTGATAACTTCCTCTAAGACTCTAATCAAGTTACTGGCATTTGACACAAATAGCTGTGATTGAAGCAATGTTCAGCTATAGAGATTCTGTCATTCTAAGCTTAGAATTCCTCAGATGAAAACCTTAAGATTGAGACTTATTTACACCGGCTAGGAGGTCATCAGTTCTCATAGTCAGGGGTTATCCCCTACTTAGAGAGTGTAATTATGTTGGCAGTTTTCCAATCTTCTTCTTTAATGTACATTATATAAAGGTATGAAATGCTACATATAGTATTTTGATGTCAGCATGTGACTACACTGTCAAGCAGAAAAAAAAAAAAATTATCATTTTCATCAGAAAAATAATTGTGATTTTTGGAGCCTACAAAGATAAAAAAAGAACATGTAATTGAAAAATATGTCATAATAGCTATACCTTTTGTGTTAAAAGTCTCAACTTACTCAATTTTCTACAATATGAATGTTGATCATTAATACTGTTCTTGATACCTCTTTAGAATTTCCAATTATTTAGGATTATTTATTCAGTCTTAAAATTAGGACACCCCATTAGTTACCATTAGTTACTGTAATAGATGTGAAGCCGTGTCTGTGTTGCTAATTAAATCCCCTCTTCAATGGTTTCAATCTTGCTCTAACCAAACTCTGCAAGACAAGTTCACTCTTGTTGAGAAAAGCAAAAGACCGTTTTACAGATAAATGACCTGATTCACAGTTAAGAAGAAAATGAGAACAAACGGATTTGCAATGATATGCATGTCAACTCCCTTGAAACGCCCTCATTTTCATTGTTATTAACTGACCTAAGAAGGCCAAAGGCTGCCATATCTTCCTGTGCATATGTCTCTTCTTAAGTTGCTAAAGTACTTTTAAATACCTCCCCACACCCACTTTTCTTAACTTCTTTCCTAACTTGGCCTGACACGCCTCTTCTTACATCTCATTACGAACGTCTTTGGAAATTGCGCTTACGGGATCACCACTCTTAAATCCCAAGAAGATAGCAAGGTTACTACGAATGCACAGCTTAACCGCT
>WWET01001274.1:175076-191982 GCA_011038615.1 Limnodynastes dumerilii | reverse complement strand
ATATATAGTATTGCACACAATTATGTTTATCATTATTTGAAAAAAAATGTATGTATGAATAGTTTATTTATTTTTTAATACAAGGATAAATTCTCTCATAATACAAGAATATTAACAATATTGAAAAAAAGGGAGATGTCTCTCAAACTCTAACCTTTTTCTTCCATCTACCACCACACAGAAAGCATATCTGTGACTGTCATAAAACATAACAATTAACTTTGTACAATATAGAGAGAATACCCAAGACATGTATTATATTGAAATAATACCAGTGATCTAAGAACACTATAGATAGAATATACCTGTAACCTATATACAATATAGAGATATACACAATAGAGAAATAGAGAAAAAATAAAATTGACCTATACATATACTTGATTTAATGTAATCATTTAAAAAAAAATTACGTTTGTCAAATTAATAACAAAAATATCTTTTGTTTGAATAGCAGGTCATTAATTTATGTGGTATGAAAATATTGCATATATCATTTTATATATGATATACATTTTTATACACCAAAATCTGTTTAAAAGAATAAATCATCTTTTTAATTTACTTAAAAAACTAGCTACCCTCCACACACATATATTACAACTTAACACACAAATATAACAAAAACATAAAAAGCGTTACTATCACTTAACTTTTGGCTGGCTGCTTTGCTCATTTTTTCTTACAGAGGAAGAGGTCTTCCAGTTACCAGTCATAGGGCCAGATTTACTAAGCAGCGGGTTTGGAAAAGTGGATATGTTGCCTATAGCAGATTCTAGCTCTCACTTTCCTTTCACATACTAGAGAATGCCAGCTAAAATCTGATTGGTTGCTGTGGGTAACATCTCCACTTTTCCAAATCCGCAGCTTAGTAAATCTGGCCCAGAGGATCTGTCACTTTTAGGGCCGGATCCAGACCTATGTTCCCTCTACGCTTCAACGAGCGTGCCCATACTGTACGATTTAAATGTCTCCTCCCACCTCCAAAGTGTAATTACAGGTGTCGTATTGCTGGTACGTCCCTTCGTTCGTAGCTACACTTTTGATACTAGGATGGTACGTACGTTCAGAGTTACGTGCCGTAACATCTGCCGCGCGCATGTGCATTACCTGCAAAATAGCGTTTTTATGACTCTGGCTAGTGGACGTAGTTCTGGATCTGGCTCTTAGTCTCTGAAGCTAATTTTTTACTCAAAAAACAAGATCAGGATTGGGGTGCCATCTCCTGGGGTAAATAACAACGCTTCTTATGTAGTATCCAATCAATAGCAGACAAGTGCAGTGCCTTCTTAAAAGTCGCCATGGCTTATTTTATTCGGCAGTATAAAAGAAAATTCCTAGCCTGTCCAACTACTATGTAATAATACAAAAAATTCCCTCTCTAAAGTGGAAGAATAACCCAGGGTTGTCCAATTTCTATTTCTTCTCTCTGGGAGATCTTGGTTCCCAAAATGGAGGTGGGGTTTAAATACACAATTTATGCAAATCACATCCTGAAGCCCCACCCCTGTCCATCATTACAGCTGACTATAGTGCTCTTGTGGGTGGGTGGGGCTTGATGATGAAAATTACATCAATTACCACCCAATTCCAAGTAACACAGTAATGCTGTAATGACAAGCAAGGGGCAGGACCTACAAGAGATTTGACTTCTCTCCTGAAGCCTGTTAGATATTCCAAGAGAGTTGGCAACCCTAGAAAAGCGCTAATGTTCCACTCACAGAAAGCACAAAACCTATAGGTTACAACAGCATTTTCCCTCAGCAGGCCTATTACTTGGTTCACAGGCAGTGTGAGATAGAGGAAGCAGGCTCAAAGTCTTTTACCCATGCCTCACAGGAGCAACTCCTAATCAGCCTAACCTAACCTAAGCCTTGAGGACACAATATAGGCCTGATGGATGGAGCTAGCCCTCACTCTCCATCTATAACCCCAAGGACACTTAATTTAACTTTTACAAAACACAAAAATCTATTTTGGAAACCTCTTTCAATAACACAATTTTCCTGGAGTTTTAAACTATGCACCTAGATATGCGACACTCCTCTCTCTTATGCCTTACTATAAGCCAAACTTACGCAGCCTTAAGTCACGTACAAATCAGTGGTCTGTCCGACTGCTGATCTGTTCATAAGTGGGATATCCCTTCCACACTGTAAATCTGCAATGCTTCCCAATGCTCACTTGGCGTGTGGAGGGAAAGCACAGCTCATTGTTACTTAAATTCCATCGTACGGAACTAAGTTCTGGGGTATACGTTCTCAAGTCCATACAGCCCACTTATGTACTTTGGGCCTGATCCTGAACTACGGCCACTGTTGTGGTTACAGTGGCCATATGCGTAAGATCGGCAGTTTTGCCGATCTGCGCATGTGCCGGGCAGATGTTGCCCAGCGTAGTTAGGGAAACCCATTCCTCAGGATCGAGCATCCCTAACTGTTGCGTAGTTACGGTTGAGGGGGGCGTTCCTCGCTGTAACTATGCAACAGTTACGGAAGAAAGGCGGGGGGAGGTAAGGAAATGAGGGCGGGAGGGCGGGTGTTGCCAGTTACGCTCCTGTGGCCCGGCGTAATTACACACTGTTACTCCGGCTGAAGTTAGGGTAGCCTTTAGCCGGCGTAACAGTGTGTAATTATGCCGGCCACACGGGGAGTGCATGCCGATACACTGTGCGTTAGCACGCACTGCGCATCAGCAGAGGTCTGGATCAGGCCCTTTGCGTGCATAAGTGGGCTATCGTTATGATCTTTGGATCCAGGCCACAGACTTTACATATAAATAGTTTTTTCAAAGATTTTTTTTATTGAATAATGTATTAACATGTAAAGTCTATGGGCCAGATGTTGCCCATAGCAACCAATCATATTTTAGCTGACATTCTCTAGTATGTGAAAAGAAAATGAAAGCTAGAATCTGATTGGTAGCTATAGGCAACATCACCACTTTTCCTAACTCGCAGCTTAGGAAATCTGGCCCTATGAGAGATAATCAAACCAAATAAAAAAAATAAAAAAAAAACACATTCAAAACGTTCCTCTTAAATTCTAAACTAGCTCCTTCTATCTAAAACTGACTTGCTGAGACAAACAGTCCTTCCAATTATAGATAGAATGCTAAATAAATGCTACTGTGAGAGACCGTGTGAAATGATCTCTTCCATGGCAAAATACAATTCACATGGAATTTTATGGTGATTTTCCTCATCTCCTTTCAGTGAAATATGTGTTTGATTTTATCAAATATAAATCGTGGTAATGGGGATATTTTATTTTTATCTGCACAAATAGATCTTTGAGAATCTATTTTTACACTTTTTAAGAAAATTAGTGAATAATTAAATTTTCTGCTATACTGTTAATGGTATCTGTTCATGCCATTTTTGCTCTTTATTACATGTTCTTTTGACTCATTTAGCTAACAATAGTGTTACTACACACACCAGAAAGATTAACTATTTCTTCTGGGGGTAGAAAATTCTGGCTTTTTACTATGCTTAATGCTCAAAATAAAATGAAAAGTATTTTTTTTTTTAAAGTTAAATATAATTAGCAAAAAAAAAGGCAAATATTTACCTAGCTTTTTAAAACATGCAAATTCATTAAGTTTGAACAATATAATAGGTATATTAAGTATCACTTCTAACATTTAGATAACAGTCAATGAATCAATGAATATACAAGAAAAACACCTGATCCAGTGATGAAAATGCAGCAGAACAGGCTCAGAATGGGCCGAGAGTGGGACACAGTGCTCCCCTTGTGTCTGTCTCCGCATTTGTGTGCTGTGCGCTTGTGGAATAAAGTGTTCCATTATATTAACAAGAGAAAAAAAGCATTTGATTTATTTTAAAAGGCACAGTAGCTATCTAAGCATAGGCGTATCTATAATGGGTGCAGGGTGTGCAGTGCACACGGGCCCCTTAGAACAGGGGGCCCTGTGGCATGCATCCTGCATCCTGCACCCTGGGTTGGCAGGGGAAGGGGGGCCATTCAGCATCTATTTCTTCCCTCTAATATCTTTTAGAGGGAAGAAATAGATGCCAAATTAGTCCCCCTTCCCCTGCGATAGAACTGTCCCGATTCGCGGGGTGAAAAGGGGGCGGGGCATACAGCACCACTAAGTCCCGTCCCCTCTTCGGCCCGTGAATCGGGACAGTCCTGTCTCAGGTAAGGGAAGGGGGGCCCATGTGCAAATCCTGCACACGGGCCCACTCACTTTTTAAAATGCCCCTATGTCTAAGGTAACAATATGTCAGACGCTGGTGTAAGTCATAGGTGCAGGTAATTTCCAATGTGAAAATGGGCATATTTCTAATAAAAAATATTATAATCACCTTGAAAAAATGGATCTCTGTAATTTCTGAATCAATGTTTTAAATACATTTTTGCAGGTAAAAGGATTTTTTTTTTATTGCCAGTAGCAGTGGAATGCAACTACCAGGACTGGATTACCCATGACCACCCTGGGGGGGCCCCTACACGCAAAGGGGCACCCACAAATATTCCACTTTGAGGTCTCTCGCAGCTATGAGGATGGATGTCAGTGATTGACATTCTCCTTTTAAGGATACTGTATTGCGGCTGCTGGCATATTTCGGTGACTGCGATAGTGTTCTTAGGAGAAGGAGGATGCCATTAACTGACATCTAACCTCACAGCAGCTGTGGAAATCCTGAAGATTGTATATGCCACTGCAACTGATACGCAGGCTGACTGGGAGATGAAGCACGTGACATCTCCCAATCAGTCTACATGTCACGAAAAGCAAACAGGTAAGTATACTGCTGCGTGCGTGTATATATATATATATATATATATATATATATTATATATATATATATATATACACAACCCTTTTGGTCTTGGCTGCTATTATGCTCAAGCATCGTTGTAAACTATGTATAAATAATTTTAAGGAGTATTTTAATAATGTAAAAAAAAATATATGCAACATAGGAAAGTAGCATAGTCTGCCTCTACCTACAGAGCTTAAACGTTTTAATGGAAACACGCAACTCTGGATCTGATGTACAGCACTAGCACAGTCTTCATATACAATATTTATGCATATTTTTTTTATTAGCTTTAATTCATTCTTTATATATATTCCATAATTTAGTCAGCATTCTCTGTTCTTTTATTTTTGCCTATAAAAAGCAACCTAAGGGACTTTCTCTCTTACTCTCGATGAATATCACTTACATTACAAGACAGTTTTAGTTTATTCAAACCTAATTTTACCACAGTTTTAATATTTTTTTAGGACTGTCAGTCAGAAATAGGTAAAATCATCAAGAGGGTTGGTCTTTACAATTAGGCCTGTCAAACAGAAAAGTACATATCTTGGTTACAGAAACAAATTAAAATATGCAAACTGGAGTAACTCATTTTTGGCTGTCACTATTTTGAAATTTTTCTAAATATTTTTTAAGAATGTGTAAGTATGCCGATCAGAGAGGTGAGTATCACTCTCGGGGAACTTTTAGGGTTGTGGGGAAGGAAGGGTTATAGTAATGAAAGGGGAGGGTTAGGGTTAGAGTAATGGAAGGGAGTGGCTAGGATAATGGAAGGAGAGTCTTAGGGTCAGGCTGCGGAGGTGGGAGGCTTAGGGACAGGCTGCGGAGGTGGGAGGCTTAGGGTCAGGCTGTGGGGAATTGAGTCTTAGGGTGAGGTTGCAGGAAAGGGAGTCTTAGGCAGTGGGGAAGGGAGGGTAAGGGCAGGGCCATTTTTAGGGGCGGGTGACCCGTGCAATTGCACAGGGCGCGCCCCTAGGTGACTTAAATGGGGCACCCAGCAGGGCAGCCCCTCTTCCCCTTTGGGTCTCCCTGCCCTATTTTTTGGTCTCTCTGCCCTCTTTTTGGGTGTCCCTGCCCTCCTCCATGGCTCTCACACTGAGCCAGGAGGGTTGCTCCAGTTCCTGAGGCGGAGGTGCACTTCTATCTGGTGCAGCATAGCGCCCTCGCCCGGCTCCAGAGCCGGCTTCTCGGGGACCAGTTCAGCCAGCCTGCAGCTGTGTCTTTATCTTCTCCTGCCCCCCGTTGGCCGTGATGCTGATCCACAGCTGTGGGAGTCATCACTGACAGCGGCGTCCGGCTCCCAGATCGAGGCCCTGTGCAAGGTACCGCACTGGTATGGTGAGGGGTGTCAGGGAGTGTGTTACAGTACTGTAGAAATAGGGGTAAGGGTGTCAGGGAGTGTGTTAGAGTGCTGTAGGAATAGGGGTGAGAGGTGTCAGGGAGTGTGTTAGAGTGCTGTAGGAATAAGGGTAAAAGGTATCAGGGAGTATGTTAGAGTGCTGTAGGAATAGGGGTGAGAGGTGTCAGGGAGAATCTTAGAGTGGTATAGGAATAGGGGTAAGGGGTGTCAGGGAGTATGTTAAAGTGCTGTAGGAATAGGGGTGAGGGGTGTCAGGGAGTATGTTAGAGTGCTGTAGGAATAGGGGTGAGGGGTGTGAGGGAGAATGTTGGAGTGGGGTATGAATAGGAGTGAATGGGTGTAAGTAAATGAGGAATTGGGTTAAATTCATCCTTATAATTCGCAGCAGTGTTTTCTGTCTTGCATGGATCAATTGCTTTGCCTCTATGAGGGCCATTTGTAGTGGCCACCCACACCCATACTGAACATAGAGTAAGCCATTATAACAAATTAGCTTTATACTTACTTGCATAAGCTGAATATGCCTAAATATTCATTAACAGTAGTAACCAGAAAAATGTTTTTGTAACAGGATGATAGAACAGCTTGCTAGTGTAAAACTCGGAGACCTGGGAAAAGGGTATGAATCCCAATGTGATCTTTGACAAGCAACTTTATAGTACGTTCTTATGCACCATATGCCAGGATATGGCACTCTAGTGTGCAATTTTAGATTGTTATAAGATAGATTTAAAAATAAATGTAAAAAATGCAACTAAAACAAACACATTTTGCCCATGATTTTTAATGAAGTGCAAATGAGGATACAATGCAAATTTTTACTATTAATGCTTTTAAGGTTATTTGCCTTATTTAAAGCATTTATTTATTATGGTTTTTTTTTCATAATGCTTATATATAAATTATTTTACTATATTACCCTCTACCACCTCTAATGGTAGGCTGTTCCTTTTACTAACAATAAAGTAGTGTTTCTTACATTTCATATAAACCTACTATGCTCCAGTTTCAATGCATATTCTTGTGTTATACATTTTTTGGAAGAATACGTAACATCTGGAAATGGTTAAATCCCTAGATATATTTTAAAGTCCCTGTCATAACCCTGACCTCACCTGTGGCCTTTGTGACTTATCTGGGACAGAAAGGGTTAATCACAACAGCCACCTGGCCTGTTTTTCAATGACTAATGTCCCTTGACTTATTAATATGAATTATTACCATTAAGCTGCCACCACCAAGACTATTCACAGGAGGTCTTAGGTTCTTCTTTACATAAATCTAACACAATTATACTATATCAGAATGATCCCTTCTGTTACCAATAAGTAGCGTTTAATAACCAAGCTGGTCTGACACATGAATCCGTAAGAATACAGAGACATGAACTTATTAAATGATATTTAATATGATAAAAATCACAATGCTTATTTACAAAAGAATAACAAAATTGACATACAATAGGAAAAACAGTTTCTTACGAATTAAAAAAGGGGAAAACACAGAAAGACTTATGCAAAGATCTTCCGTGCATGGGTTTAGCAGAATATTTATGTGGCTAACTTCCTTCATTATAAATATCCCATGAAGTGAACCAAAGTTATGTATCTGACTACAGTTTTAAAGCCAAATAATGCTCCACTCTCAATGCCACCACCTTTGTAAAAGAAAAGTGACAGGTCTGTTTCTGGACAAACTCTTCCTCAGAGATCTGGCTTTTATGACCCCTTTCCCCCAATATCTTGATCCATTTATAACAGAAGCCATAAACATTCAAGCAAGTGCAATAAAACAAAAAGAGGTCACTCCTTTTATACAAAAGATATTTGACTTATATCCTGACAGTACCCCTCTCCTTTCTCTGCTCTATGCTATATGTGTTTAGTTTCTCTAGTCTTTCTTGGTATGTTTCGATGGTGCAGGTCCTGTACCTTTTCTATTGCAATCTCTTACACAATATCTATTGTATTTATGTATTACTGGAGATATGGCCTCCAGAACAGAAAACAGTATTCCAGATGAGGCAACAGCTATGACCTATAATCTAGCATTACTAATTCTTCTCCATATGCAGCTAAGCATCTGACTTGTCTTCCACATTTTTTTTTTTAATCAAATGTTTTTTATTGAAAGGATTTTTATTCAGTGAAACAGAACACTGAGGCTAAATGATGGTACATAGAACCCCAAGTCATTGCACTGGTCAATGTAAGACAACAGCAGTCACCCAGGATTTGCATCAGAGCACCTTGCAAGACCCAGTAAAGGTTCTTCCTTGTAACTACAGATGTACACCTGGTTTTTTGGTGTTTTGGATTGGTTTTCTCCTTGCGTGTTTTGGTTTTGGTTCTAATTCTTTTTTTTTATCATAAAAACAGCTAAAATCACTGAATTTGGGGGTGTTTTTGTTGCTACGGTATTATTAATCTCAATAACATTAATTTCCACTCATTTCCAGTCTATTTTGAACCCCGTACAGCTCACAATATTGTTTTTTATCCAGTTTAGGCCAAAAGGTTGTCTGGATGACTAAGCTAGGCGACTGAAGTCACTTTGTGATTACCGCACACATCTGTCTGCAAAAAAGACAATCGGTCACACGCTGAGGTTGGGCATAGCACAACCACAGTATAGCAGTGCCCCTATACAGTACACAGCACCTATACAGTACACAGCCCCTAAACAGTACACATCACCGCAGTCAAACCCTAGTAACCCTATCACATGACTCCAGCCCCTTAGTGTCCCCCATCATATGTCTCATATGTGTATCATATATCCTTGCTCGGATCCCAAAGTTTGGGTGTGTTCGGTTCTCAGAGAACCAAAGCCGCTTATCTCTACTTGTAACACTCTGATGCTGAATTCTCCCCCACCCTATGTGGCAAATTGGGATCTTGGCACATTTGTCACCTGCCATTTGATTTAACAGACTTTGTGATAATGGGGTAGATCCAGAACTACGTCCGTCTTCCATAGACAGACGTAATTCAATAAACAATAGCTACTGCGCATGCGTAGTAGCTATTGTACGTAATCTGCGTATCGTTTCGATACGTAGATTGCGTATATGCGGTCAAAAAGACCTTTTGTAATTGAAATATCTACTTTTTCATGTTAGATTTCAGAAATATATACATGCATGACCCACAAAGTAATAAAATCAGAAACAACATATATATAATAGTAACTACTGTAAAAGTACTTTATTCTAACATGAAAGAAATTTGATTCCTGATTAAGTTGATAAGTTGATTTATTAGTAGGTTTGGTGCAATAATGGTTGCTTTTGTTAAACAAAAACCTGATAAATGAACATCTATTTGCTAAATTATAAAAGTGCAATTTTGAAATATTATTTACATATTTTGTAAACGTTCATCAAAAGAAAACTGCATGCATGTAGGACATAAAGATGACTGTGTGAATTCAAAAGTGTGTCAAAATTATACTAACAGTAAAACTAGAATACTTCCACCTGTATGTATAGTTATTGCTTACAGAAGAATTTATGAATTGCTTACTGATCCAGTCAGAGTATTTATTCATAATTCTCAAACAAAGTCAAATATACTTATATACTTAATAACCAGCATTATGCAGCTGGTTTTAATAAATTAACTCATAATAACCTGCTGTCTGTATAAAGAGATTTTAGCTGATCTTTAGCAGGAAAAGCTGATACAATGGCTTTTTTTGTAGAAAGGGGCAGTGTGGCTAACCCTCCCCTTAAACCTTTCTTAACCATAGCCCTCCATTTCCGGCCTAACTCTAACCTCCCTGCCCTGAAGCCTAATCCTAACCTTACCCTTAAGTCCTAACCTTATACCTGCCGCAGCCTAACCCTAATATACCCACCACAACCGCCTATAGCTTCTGGGAATGGGAAAATAGTTTTTTTTTGTTTTTTTTTATCTCCAGGTTGTCTTGAACAATGATACAGCCTCCGTACTTTATGAAATGGAGCCAGCCGACCCAGCCACTGCATCCCAGTCATCACATTGATAACAGTATACTAATGAATACTATGTGCACTAATTATTCCAAGTATACCAACTTGGTTTGTTCTTGTTTATTGGTAATCCATTAAAAAACAAAACATGCAAGGACACACAAATTGTAATATCACAAACATGCAAAATATCAAACAATATTTAAACCACATTAAAGAAGTTGGACACTGGTATAATCCCAGTATAATTAGTCAATATAGTTGTAAAAATATCCCACATTATGTAAATTCAAATATTGACAAAGTCAAATACTGCTGAAACATCATGCTCAGATAACTACATAATCCCAATGTGTACCACCGCAAAATAGCCTTTACAGGCATAGGATGATATGAACATGTTCAGAGATAACATTCAGAAAATGAAACTGTGATCACATAGATTATTTGCATAATATGATAACTCAGACAGCATATTTGGCATCAAATCTGTATATTATCTGAAGAACATGTGAGCATATAAATCTACTCTATAAATAATTTGAATGCAGGATAATATTAGTCAAATAATGCAGACTTATGCTTTACAACAATGATTTAGTAAATCACAGTGATCCATATAAGCAAGGGGTAATACTTAGTGACCTATGTGGAAAGGACTGGAATGCAGTTGCCGCTTTGAACGGGTTATTTTGACACCGATACTGATGACAGCTGTATCACTACCAGAAATAGAGTCTCCACTGCATCCTAAATATTGTACAGCAAGGGGGGACCAGTCCCCTCATTTGTAGTGTAACATTAGCCAGACACTACCTTAATATTTTCTCACCCCCCTCGATATAAAATGGTGACGATGCGGAAATCTGGATTATATAAATTCTTAGATATCTGGATTATTCTGATATACTGTAGAATTTACATCTCTCCCCTCTCCAGTAGAGCAGAAGTGCCCTGCTCATGGAATATTTATCAGCATAGATTTAGATCCAGACTTCCGACTTGGTAATGTAGAGCTTGTGAATGCGCCACTTACCGTAAAGGGGGTATTGTCCCATCCTAGAGATCAGAAAATGCTTCCTTTTGCTAAATAAAGGTCCAGTTCATAGTTATAGACAGCAGTACAATGTCAACAAATACTGATGATGGGCCGTATTCAGAGAACTGTTTTTTGCGGGAAGTTCAGTCCGTATTTTTACATTCGGATGAACTGCGCTTGCGTAGTAACTAAATGTACGCTATCTATGTTGATGTCACACACTCATGAATCGCACACGTGAAAAGACGTACGGAGGGGTTGTGATCCATCCTAGACAGATACGTGAAAGTGGGTGGGGGGAGGCTTTTAAATGACCATTTGAGAACGCGGTGAGGATGCGGTTACTTAGATATTCATGTAAGGAAGTATTATACGCACCGAAATGCACACTTAAAGATAAGAGTTGTCGAGGCACTCGTATGTCAAGGACAACCTGTCCGTGTGAGGGGAGTGTCATGGGTGATGCCTTGAAACGTCCATGCGTATAATTGCGAACCTTTCGCTGATCTCTGAATACAGTCCATAGTGAGTAAACAATATGCTGGATGCAATAACAATAGTTCATGATCTTAATAGTATCGGCTGACAAAGATTTATATATACAATATAAATATATAAAAGTAATCCAATCACTCACAATAAGGAAAACAAATGCTATGTTGGTCTATTGTCTAAAGCAGGGATTCTCATTTACAGTCCTCAGGTACTACTAACAGTGCATGTCTCCTCATAATCTGTAGCATAATCAGTAAGAACACCTTATTTATTTAGACACAGAACTATAAGAAAGGAGTATAAGTAGTATTTTCATTCAAAACTTTTGGAGAAGTTGAGTCTAAGTGAAAAATCAATTTCAATTATTTCTAAAGGAGAATTTTTCAATCTCCCCGTCCCTTAAATTTGAATTATACAGATTGTCAATCCCAAAAGGTTAGAGTTACTGCAGCTGAGAACATTTTGGGCTGTTGGGGATAGCATCTTCAGTTTGGTGGCATTGCGTATTGAGCCAATAGGCTGAAGTATGTATATATTATTTTTTTAATGAGATTTCTAATATAATTAAGACACCATGGACAGGACAAACAGTAAACCACTTGAGTAGTATAACGATTTACAAAAAAAATTTTAAAGTTATATTTATAATTAAATCTGTCATTTTTACCTGTTGTAGTTATCATATATTTATAGGCCTTACAAAATGCTGCAAGAATATGATCCAGAAGTTACTGATTCATTGGTACACCAAGTTGAAGATGACTATTAATCAATAAATTCTGTAAATTACATAATCTATACCAAATTCTGCAAATCCTCTCATCCAAAGTTTCAGCAAAGTATTTATTAGATTTCAAAACATGTATATGATTTTTCAAATTGCGTGTTATATTTGAAACGTCAAAACAATAGTCCCTTATCAGTCTTTTTTTTTATATGTTTTCCTTTGGGATTCAGAATAGTTCTTAGGGTATAAAAGAAAATCACACTCTATTTGAAGAATCTATTGGTATAATTATAATTCACTCTTATAGTTTTATAGTCTCTATTCTACAGTGATTTTTCATCTAGTTTTAAGCTTATGTGACTTAACTTTAGATGTCTCAATTAATGAACAGTTTCTACACATCCTTAGATAGTATTCACTCTTGGTGATGACTTTAATATTGGCAGGTGGATGTGCACTATAACTGTGTAATATATAAATATATATAAAATACTGTTTGTAGTAGCACTCTTACAGAATAAATCCATTTAATATGAGCATGTGCATCTATCCTGATAGTTACATGTAGGGAGTTAATGCTACTCTTACTCATTTCCATTGTAATCCAAGTAAAAGAAGGTAAAAGTAGGTGTCACCTTGCCAGAAGATAATAATGTTGTCTATATTCTGAAGGCACATGAGGACATGAGATGTTAAGTCCTCATGGGCCTCAATAAAAACAGCCGCCTGCTCCCAACGACCAAGATGAGGATAAGCATAGCTGGGACCGCAAGGGATTTCTATAGCTGTGCCTTGTACCTGCAGATGAAAACAGTCATTGAAAGTAAAAATAAATTAGGTGAGTACAAAGCATAACAACTATAATAAATGTGTACTAAAAGTATTGGAACATTGCATGTTTAAATATTAAGTTGCTGCTTAATGACCAATACTGGGATACAGAGACTTCAGCTCACGTTACCAGTATCATCTCTTCACTGACCTTTAGGTCATTGAGTTTAGACAAAAGGTCCATTATATCTCTAAGAAAATGATAAATGGACAAACATATGGAGGCACAATATTGCTGGCATTCTCTGTTAGTGAACAATTGGTCTGCTGGTGTTTTTTTTTTATATATCCTTTTGCCACTTTGTAGAAGACATTCTAGTAGGTAGAAAAACTTTTACTTTTAAACTCCTTGGTATTATTCCAATTAGTAAAGGTTTTATTATTTTTATCAACATATTTACACATTATGCAGTCGGAACATTTATAGGATCCCATGCATGTGTTACCCCAAAGACCAGTACGCTGTGTTGTAGAAATACTTGGTAGATTGCTGGGTGCAAGGATGTCCTTGAGATTCCTTGCTTTTTGATATACAACTTTCGGTTTATCAGGTAACACTTTATTTAGAATTGGATCTGATAAAAGAATTTCCCAAATTTCCCAAAAATGTATTTAAAAAAACCTCTACATATTCTGAGATATGTGAGGTAAGAGAACCTATTCCTGCTATTATAGGACGGCCGGGCGGATTGATTGGGTTCTTATGTATTTTCAGTTAAAAATAAAAGATAGGAATTACAGGGTTGGATATTAAGAGATACTGATATTCATCTTTATCAATTATATTGTTATAAAGACCCTGTAAAATATCTGTGGGATCCTTATCTAGAGGTTTATAGGAAATCTGCACAATTAAATTGTGTTACGAACATAATAGGGTTGTCATTCTTAGATTTAGTTTTGTACTGCAGAAGGGATTGTCTATCAATCTCTGGATAGAGGTTCTACTTCTAGCTTCATTAATCAAAGTCTCCAGGTAACCCCTTTCCCTAAAACCTCCCGCATAAAGGTACAATTGTTCACTGCAGAATATCACTACAATTCCGCTTTATCTGGCAAAATTGGGAAAAGGGGATATTGTTTCTCCATTTTTTCAAATGTCCACTCGAATAATGCAGATAACTGTTTCTATCAACTTCTTTAATGTAATTTTTGGTTACAATCACCCTCATTGTATAGAATCAAGTCCATATATTCAATTTGTTCACTGTATACCTTAGACGTAAATTTAAAATTATAATCATTAATACCAGTAAAAACCAAAAATTCTGTTAAAATCTCACTCGGCCCATTCCAAAAAATTTAAATATCATCAATATAACGTTTGTAATAATAAGTATACTGCTTGAATGGATTATTGTTAAAATATGTTTCTTCTCCCAGCTTCCCATATGTAGATTTGCGTAGCTGGGAGGGAAAATGGTACCCATTGCTGTACCACATACTTGTAAATAAAATTTCTCCAGACACTTAAAATAGTTATGTGATAAAATAAAAGCAATAAGATCACATATAAAATCTCTATGTTGTGTATCCATATTTGTATCTTCTAAAAGAAATTCTAAAACCGATTCAATACCTTTAACATGATTAATAGAGGTATATAAGGACTGTACATCTACAATCACCCATATACAGTCTTCCGACCACGGGACATCAGATAATGATTGCAACACAGCTGTTGTGTCTTTAAGAAAGGAGGAGAGGTCTTTCACAAATTTATTTAAAAAAACCTCTACATATTCTGAGATATGTGAGGTAAGAGAACCTATTCCTGCTATTATGGGATGGCCGGGTGGATTGATTGGGTTCTTGGGTTCGGTTAAAAATAAAAGATAGGAATTACAGGGTTGGATATTAAGATATACTGGTATTCATCTTTATCAATGATATTGTTATAACGACCCTGTAAAATATCTGTGGGATCCTTATCTAGAGGTTTATAGGAAATCGAATCTCCTAAAAGCCTCATAGCCTCCTTCTCATAATCAGTCCGATTTAAAATGACGAGACTTCCTCCTTTATCTGCCTGTTTAAAAACTAAATCTTTCTTTTTTTTAAATAAATCCAGTGCTTTTATTTCATTGTGATTTAGATTGTTAATTCCAAGTTTAGAATCATCAATCCCTTCAAAATCTCTTTTCACCAATTCATAAAATATATCAATATTACTGCTTTTAGATTCAAGGGGATAAAACTTTGATGTACATTTCAAACCTGATTTTGAGTTTCTATTAAAATTCTTTAGAACTGCTGTCTCTTTTTTGATAAAATGTCTCTTTAAAGTAAGATTTCTTATATATTTATTTAAATCAATAAAAGTTGGAACTTGTTAGGCTTATTAATGGGTGCAAAAGAAAGACCTTTATTTAGCAATGATAGCTTTAGTTTTTTTTTGTGAGTAATTGGATAGATAAAAAATCCCACCTTCTTCCTTATTCATTATTGACTTTTGTTCACTTTTTTTTAGCTTTTGTTTAACCTCCTCGTCTCCCTCATTTTCTAATACCATTTTCCTGAGGGGGAAGGCTATTGTGATAGTTTCTTTTGAGGGGAACATTCTCCTCAAATTGTTCCTGCCCGGGCTTGGGGATAAAAAATCACTCTTGCTATCTGAATTAATTATTTGTAATGTCGCAAACCTATTTCTATTAACAAATTGAACCTTCGAATTGATAGTCTGTCTATCGTTTTTAATATTGGAGGTTGATGATCTCTGGTTGGAGCTTTCAACTCTCCTATTACCTTGGTTTGAGCGGTGCATAGGATAGGAAAAACTTTGTTTTCTCCAATCCTTAACTCTATTCGTCTCATAATCTATTTTGTCCCTTTTAAATTTTCTTGCTTTTATGTTCTAATTTCTGCTTCTATCAACTTTTTTTATTAAGGACTACTAAATTCGCTTTGTAGTCTTCACTATTCTTATGGGGTTCTAACAGTTGCGCTTTTTTTATTAATTCCACTCTAATTGTCTCCATAATATTAGTCTTTCTCTAATAATAAATTGCATTAATTTAGTGGTGCTTTTGAGCGGTGTTCTTGCTGAAATTACTGATATAATCAGATAAGCTTGTATTTACTTTATTTTATGTACGCAGATTTTATACACTTACTGAAATAAATGTTGTTTTTAAAGTTACTGCACTATATTACTATCTCTGATATCTGCTTCCTCATTGGGTCTCCTTATTGATGAGAGGAGATAGCAACTTGCCGTATTACCTTTGATGTGACCTCTTAAGAGAAGATTCTCCTGCATAAAGATACCTCTGATGCGCCTAAGGTCTTAAAGACATCTGGTACGCTTACAACCTGCAATTTTTAGGACAACGGTCTTGGATACTAAGCACTTGCACTTTATATTTATATTATTATATATTTTCTATTTTATGGATTACATTATTTGTGTATGTTAAACTAAAAATACTACATTATTAGGCGCCTGCTATTCTATCAATTTTTTTCAGCCAAATCCGTGGAACCATACGGACATTTGATAAGGACTGCTGCCCCCGTTTAATCGGGTTATTACTTTCTTGGAACTGTTACCTTGTACTGACCCAGGGAGACTATATATTTGGATTTCTACACTGGTTACATTGTCATTTGACTTTTTATAGGTATTGTGTCTGGCGCCATCACTGATTTATAATACTGTCTCAGAGTGGCAGTTTTGGAGACTTGGGGTGCTCTGTGAGAGGTGAGGT
>WWET01001274.1:136234-149352 GCA_011038615.1 Limnodynastes dumerilii | reverse complement strand
GGCTCTGCTCTTTAACAATATATTACTTTAGTTTCTTGGTACATAAACATTTTCTGTCCTAGTTCTAACCTTAAAGGTTTTTTATGTCAACAATGTAATTGAATATATATATATATTGAATTCCATGCCTGAGCATTAGGGCTCTTTAACAATATATTACTTTAGTTTCTTGGTACATAAACATTTTCTGTCCTAGTTCTAACCTTAAAGGTTTTTTATGCCCCATCAACAATGTAGCTAATATATTTTATTTTGCTGCACAAAACTACATTAACTTGTGCTGTCCAACAATTATTTTAAAATTTCTGTATTTTTAGTATTCTCAGGAAAGTAATTACTTATTTACCATTGCTCAGTCTTTTCCTCTTGACTCCTGCTCTTAGGACCTGATCAAGAGTGCATATAATCTAAAGTACATAGCGCTGTCACACCCTAACAAACGTAATACCAGTTCCATACGGTTCCGATGCATAATATCTGGCGTGCATAAGCAGTGCACACTTAAAGTCAGACTTAAGCATGCAGCATGCGTAAATAGGCTGACTTTAATCTGGATCAGGTCCAATGTTCTGTTTTTTGCAAAAATGATCAAAAGAAAATGTTAAATATATTGTAAAAAAAAATTCTCCTTGTCTGCCAGTTATACCGAGTCTGAGCTGGTACAGGATATTTGAGGGAAACAAACAGAGCCTTCAGTGCCGACTACCTCTGATTTATAAGAAGACACACATACTCATTATAATGTAGTGAATCGCATCTTTACACTTTACACTTATAGAACACATCAGACTTGATCCAGAGTTGGAATGATAATAGAGAGAAGCGCTCAGATAAGGAGGAGTAGGGGATATTGGTGTAGGCACTGCTGGGATACTGCTTACAAGTTCCCCAATAGAACTTAGTGGCGCAGTACAGTTAGTAGTGAGAAAGCAAGGATGGGTATTGATCCATAGTTGCACTTCCACCCATTTCTTACCCATTGTTTAGGCATGTAGAGAATGAGAGTGAGCACAGAAAGATGGTTGCAGTGCAGCCCATCCACCTGTGTTCACATCCATGTTCTCTGTGCTAAAACAAAGGGAAGTATCACTATATATTTAAATGTAAAAAGGGTGGAGTAGTGGTGCTGGGAGTGTAAGTAGCTTCCAGCTAAATTTTGCACCAGCTCAAAAGTTGCAGCTTTGGCTAGGATGCATACAATGCGGGCAGTGGATTTGAGCATCCGTTACTCTGGATCAAGTTCATAATCACACATAAATGGAACAGGTCATTTGCATGTTTTGCTTTGAGATCACTCCAACACTGTATATGCATCATTCTAAAATAGCTATACTTACATCTATCAAAAGATGTACTTTTGAACTTGCAGTTCCTTAGCAACAACCTCATTGAACATAAAAGACAAGGAGGGGTTTCTGTGTAGACACAAAAACAAAGACTATTTTTCCTGCATTGAAACACGATTTTCAGATTTTATTAAAATGGCTTAAATGCTATTATATCATAAGTCAGAGTCATAGAAATGCATACACCCTACAATGCATCAATGAATGGAAGTATAATAATAGACCACTACTCATGAGTAAGAGCAAAGGCAGCCCATCAAAGAATATGAAAATACAAATTCAAATTCAGTTTAATAAGTGTTTTATCTTGAGTATGTGCTGTATACAGTCAAGCAATATATGAGTCAAGTAAATAAACAGTAAACTTAGCATTCATTGCATAGTAGCTATAATGACTGTGTTCAAGGTCTAGCAATATTATAACCAAATTGGAATTTGCTCCAGCTCTGATGTACAAACTTTAAAATAATGTGTCTTTTATTTGGGCATCACTTTCTTTAGATTTTTTATGTGTATATAAAAATTGCAATACATTGCCTGACCAAAACTGCCTGAGGATAAATATCTTACACCAAAACCACTGTTCCTAGTCTATTAGTAACTTGCTTTTCTCTGTTACACAATACAATGAATCAGTCACACTGTTTAATAGACAGAGCTCTGTTTTTTCCCCTTAACCATCATTCATCTATATATTTTTTTTTATTGAGCATTGAGCAAATTAATTTGTTGGAATGTATTGATTACCCATGCGACTATATATGTTTTTTATTGTGTGTTTTTAATACATTTAATTGTATATACATTGATTTTAAGGAGGTCATTATATATTTTAGTTTACTTTTATTCTATACTAATATCATATTTCTCTATTTGGCGCTGTAACCTTATATATTTCAAACTGTTTAATACACTTCTTGATTTTAAGTATCTTCTTTTGTTGCATCCAATATTTCCATATTTTAATTAATTTCTCAAAGAGCTGCTCTTGCTCAAATTTTTTTTTTAAATAGTAAAGAGGTTTTAAAAAAAATTACAGTTCAAAATCAGGTGTACTTTAAATATAAATAAATACTGGATATATAAACAAAGTAGTCCTCATTGCCTTCATCAAGACAGTTTGACCAACCAGGCTGTATTTAAATCAGCATGAGAAACTAAAAGTTACAAACACAATATATGCTTTCTAAAATAAAACTGTACATATGTACTTGAAAGAAATGATAACTTGTGATGCATGTCAAGGTTATATATTCTATATGTATAAAATAAATTCTAGTAAATAATAAAAATAAAAAGCTAAACAACAACTCTATCCTCTCACAATGTGGCCTTTGACAAATTCCTAATAAATGAATAAGCAGCATAATTAATTATGTTCAAGATAACTTGCGCAAACATGGTAAACAAGTTATAGATGTAAATTATGTGTAGTTTTATTTTGCATTTCAATGTGAAAGTTGTGTTATCAGAGTTCATGGGAAACTTTTTTTCTTTGCACCAAAAAAAGCAGAAATAGTTTTCTAAAGAACATTTATATATACTATCATTATTACATGATGAATGGATATGCAGAGATAAAAGGGACTAATCTTGACTTAGGAACAACAACAAAATAGGAATACATCTACACATGGAACATGCAAAGAAAAATATCCAGGACTTAGGCCCGTATTCAGAGTACCGGACGTATAACATATACGTCCGGTGTTTAGCGATTTTTACTGCAGTGTATGAGCAGTAATTTATTAACATAATCTACGTATCTTTTTCTTACGTAGATTGCGTAAATGCAGTCTTTAAGACCGCATTTATACAATCTATGTAAGAAAAAGATAAACAGATTACATAAAAAAATTACTACGCATGCCCAATAGTAAAATCGCTAAACAGCGGACGTATATGTTATATGTCCGGTACGCTAAATACTGGCCTTAATCCTAACTTTGGCTTACAGCTCTTTTCATGTAGAGGCACAGTCAATGTTAGACATGCAGCGCAAATCTCCTAAAAAGTGGACACAAGCACCAGCTATAAATGTGTATGCTTCTGAATAAGGAGACTATGAAAAGTGAGTGACCTGCATATGCAAAGGTTAAACTGACAACCAAATAGGTTGGGTAGTCACTCAATGGTGTTGGGAAAAAGTGGTGTCTCATAGAAAACTTATTTAATTTCCAGCTTAATAAATATTTGTCTCTTTTTCTCCTGACTTTCCCTGCCTCTCTCCCTAATAAGCCTAGTTTTATTATTTAACATGTACATTTTACATTTTGCTGCCAGGGTATAGTATGACAGTAGCAGTGTGGGTGAGTGTAATTTTGGTACAAGGGGAAGTGGTTGAATTATTTTAGTTAATAGGAGCACACCCCTAAAGTTTAATTATAATAAATGCCATTCCTAACACTTATGTTATTGTTTTCTACCTTCTGAAAATTGGTATGTGCCAAGTGAGGGCATCTCTGTTTCTTTTCTTTTAGTGACCTCTGTGGGGCACCAAGTGAAAAGGGTGCTAGTTTTCTTCTTCAATGTTCTTGCTTGCTACCAGCATCATCTGTCTATAGTCCAAACAGTTAGTATTCCCACTTCTGGTCCCTTTTGAATAGCACAACAAGTGTTAGTGTCATTGCGCTGGATCCAGACTTAGGAAGGAGCTTGAAATAAAAGGGAAAGTCACTCCTGGGCTAAACCATGTTTATTTCAGGGGAGTCATAGTTTAACTGTTGCAAACAGTATTAGAGTTGAGAGGTGATTCCTTTCCCAAGTCTATATAACAATGTGATACTAAAGTTGGTCAGTATCTGTGTGCAGTAAGCAATTCAAAGATATATCCCTGCATGCATGCAAACAATACAATTAACTTGACTCTACCTGAAATCAACATGGTTTTGCCCAGGAATTACCTTCCTCTCTTAATTTCAAGCTCCTTCTTAAGTCTGGATCCAGCCCATTGTGTCAATAAGGTATGACTGGTTGAATGGTGAACGAGTGAGGCATTAAACGTTTGACCAAAAATGAGTAACACCAGTGGCACTGACTCTAAATACTCTTTCTAGTTAGTATAATTAAAAGTTAAATACATAGATTAAGTATGCACACAGCTGCTGTTCAAGTATAGAAAGTGGTCCCAAATCAAATCAAAATGCTTATGCATATATATAATTCTGCTTTTTGATAACATTATTGCACATAATTCAGAGTTGCCAACTTTTAAAAGCTTCCCTTTGGGAGATTCCGGAGTGAATCCATACATGCATGCAGGGGCGGATTTTTGCAAATCGCGCGATTAAGCCCGCCCCTTGACTGGTAATTACATTTATTGTGGGTTAATATTGATAGGGGTGGGGCTTGATGATGCCATTTGTGTCATCAAGTCCCTCCCTGTCCCTAGAAACACTAGTATACTAGTGTTGCCAGGCAGGGGGGCAGGACTTGAGGCCGTGGTTTCATGGAAACCACGAGCCTCAAGTCCCTTGTGAGAGATTTGCCGGCTATCCCGGGATACCGGGAGAACTGCCCGAATTTCTGGAGTCTCCCGGGCATTCCAGGAGAGTCGGCAACCCTGACATTATTACATGTAATTGGAGACAACAGTATTTTATTATTTGCTTAACAGGAACTAGGCAGCAAAACATTAAGGAGGAGGAACATTAGGAGGAGGTATTGGAGCATCCATCATGAGGAAATGAGGGAGGTGCTGGAGGAGCTGTGGGTGGAGGAAGAGCATGCTGTTTTGTTCCTGGACACAAATGAGAGTGCATACTTACTACCCACTGTGTACTCATTGGGCTGAATCCAGACTTAAGTTAGTGCTTGAAATTAGTTACTCCTGGGCTAAACCATGTTGATTGCAGGGGGAGTCAAGTTAATTGTATTCTTTGCATGCAGGGATATATCTTTGAATTGCTTACTGCACACAGATACTGACCAGCTTTTCTATCACACTGTTATTTTGACTAGGGATAGGAAATATCACCTCTAAACTCTAATACTGTTTGCAACAGATGAAATATGACTCCCCTGCAATCAACATGGTTTAGCCCAGGAGTAACTAATTTCAAGCCCTTACTTAAGTCTGGATCCAGCCCATTGCGACTATTGCATACTAGTATCTCTGTGTCTCTTGTCATTTGCCTTTTACTTCATGTTCTGTTGCACACCAGTATCTCGGTGTTTCATGTGATCATTTGACACAAACATTTAATCACGTGATTTCCTCTCCAGTCAAGATACGCCACTACTTCTGGAATGTATATGATTTGATGAAGTATTTGTTTATTTTAGGCAGATTGCGTCTTTAATGAGTTTTGCTTAAATTAATTCACTGAATATTCAATTTAACCAGCTATGAAACCAAGAGATACAACGAGCTGAGTGCTTATTATCTGCTATAAACTTCTATGTTTTAATGTTATAGTATACAGATGCTGACAGAACAAATAAAAGACTTTCCAAATGTGTCATAAAACAGCTTATAGATAGTGAACATTCATAACATTCTGAGATCATCATTATGCTTTTTTTTAGTATATGCACTGAAAATTATATTTTAATACTTGATTTGTTGGGACTAAAATTGTCTAATGCAATATTAAATAGAGTCTGGGCTGTAATATAGAGCTAGCAATGAATTTTGATGACATGATCATTAACTAAGAAATGAAAACTAGAGCACTTTATGATAAACCCACATGAATTTCCCAAAGAGATTAAAGTCTTAAAAATTCATGCAAATCTATTTCTTTAACTGACAAAAAAATACGGCTCTATGATGTTGAACAATGTCTTTTATTATAGTAATTTGCTGTTAATCCCATGATCCATTATATAGTAACATATAGGCAGTCAACCTAACTGGTTTATAAATGCCCTAACTTATATTTAGGATGATGAAGACTGTGTACTTACTGACTTCTCTAGGGACACATACTGTAACAGACCCTCCAACATGACCCATTCCATTAGGTACAATTTAGTCCGCTCCTGAGCTTCCAGCTGTCACTCACCAGGTTTAAATGAATTAACTGATAGTTATTAAACGATTTGCCTCTTCAGCAAATGTGGTTACCATAGTAACTGACAGTTGGAAACTGAGGAGCAGAGTATTTTGTACCTAATGGAATGGGTCATGTTGGAGGGTATGATGTACAGGGGCTCTCAACCCTGTCCTCAAGTACCAGTAACGGTCCAAGTTTTTTAAATCTCCTTGCTGGAGGTGTGCTCATAACTGACAGTTACATTTTGAAAGCTCCACAGGTTTTGCAGGGAGACCTACAAAACATGGACCGTTAGTGTTCATTGAGGACTGGGTTGAGAACCACTTATGTAGAGTATAGTTATATAATTAATGTATATAATTTCCTAGACTCAGTACAGAAGCAGGTATTTGACTTTATTTATCAGTGATATACTGAAATGAACAAAGTACTAAAGTGGTACAAATTTCCACCAAAACTTCCCAGGACCTTTAGCAAAAGTTTTTTTTTCAACTATACAGTATGTTTATTATATTTACCTTGTAGAAATAAACTCACATCAACTGTGTTCTACCCTTAACAGTTCATCTTACAGTTGAACACAGAGCCATAGCTATAAATGTTTTCTGCAGGAGCAAAAATGTGTCGTTCCCCCCACACACTTAAAATGAATAAGCAACTAACTTAAATGTAATTATTAACTTACTGATGTTACCATTCAGCTTTGTTGCCTGGGGGAATGTCCCTATCTCACACACCTAGATATGGCCTTTATAAAACATACAAAGTATATTTTGCTATTATATTCTAATTACTTGAATTTATAAAGACTATATGCATTTCCATAAACTTCCTATTATTTGGCCTGCGTATACAACCCTTGGTCAATGCCACCAAATGCATAAATCTTTTCACAGAATATTCTGAATAAAATATTTTACCTTGCTTTCTCTATTCTCTACTGTACCTATAGAGCTGGGACACTCTTTTGTATGTTTTGTAGTTGCTTTTATGACTGAAATACAGCGCATTGCTGCACATTTTGTTCAGGCTTTTTCCTAAATAGGTTAAATATTTAAAATGTTTTTTGTTTTTTTTTATATTTACATTTGTAGCATTTAAAAAATTAAATGATTTTTGAATCAGTTACAAAAATCCCAGAGCATAGCAGCGCTGTTATTCTGGCATTTTTAAAAATAAAATAATTTAAGAAATAATAATATTTGAATAATTATTTAATGTACAAATAAAAAAAAAAATCTGTTTTTTGTTTTGTTTTGTTTTTTTAATAAAAGGCAATTTTCACATTGAATATGACCTGGGCCTATTACTTATATTGGGGCAGATCCTGAACTACGCATTTCCGCGAATTTACGTGTGGCAGACACGTAAATTCGCAGATTTGAACGAACTGCGCATGCGCACCGCAGAAAATACGCACATTCGCGTAGCATATTTTCAAACGTAAGGATAATGAACGTATTGCGAACGTAAGTAATTACGTGTGGGCGTTCCAAAATTACATTAGCGACGAATACGTGCGAATTACGTGAAGTAGGCGGGGGGGGGGATTTAAAGTGTACAGTATGGGCGTGCTAAGCTGCGTACGTTCGCGTAGTCTGTACGCACGTTAGCGGACGTATGCTGTTACGTTTGGAAAAGTTAAGGTAGGGTTTGGGTAGCGTATTTTCACAAAATACGGCCGTGCAGGGGGTGTGTTAAGGGTAGCGTAGCGAATTTACGTACGCGAAAATTTGCTACGCGAACAAACGTACGGCAAACGTTGTTCAGGATCTACCCCATTGTCCCCTGAGATGGTGTAAGCGTTTCATGGAAGTGCAGCCACCTTTGCTACTGCACCTATTTAAATGAGAAAAACAGCCCATTTCTCATTTAAATATCATGGAACTCCCTGTTCCACTAGCTCCACACAGACAGTTGCGTACACAGGCGCATGGGATACATTGCTCATTTACACTGCCCTACCGTCTGAACAACAGATGGAAGTGCACATCTGGATCAACACCCAGGCGCACACATTCTCTACACCTTGGGACTGATCCAGAACTGTCACTTTTTTTTAAGGGCAAACTGGTGCAAGTATAGAGCTGAGCAACACCATGTTGAACTGGAAGGGGAGACAATTTCAAACTGTTAAATAGAATTAGATGTGACACGTGAAATTTGCTAGCTCAACACTGATGTACAGAAATGAAGCTATGCAGCATTTGAGAACTAAGGGGGTGATTCAGAGATGCGATTGCGAAAAGATCGCAAATATACGCACCTTAGTTAAGATCTTACCAGGTTACAGTCCACTGCATAAACAGTCACTCCCCTTGCCAACAGCGGTGGATCTTAAAGTTAGACCACCACTGACTAACCCTAACTCTGCGCTGTCCTTTGAGATCTTAAGTGAAGTAGTAGCGTTTATTTGCGATCCTAAGTGTCTGCCCGCACCCACTTTCCCTCATCTCCCTGCCCCCCCCGCCCATTTTCATGCAAATCCTTAAGATCTTAAACTTTCGCAGCACTTAAGATCTTAAGTGCTTGCGATCGATTCAAACTTACACTCTTAGCGAATTTATGCTCCTAACCTCTACGTAGACGGTGTTGCACTATTACTACGCATGCGCAGTTATGAGAATTTTCTAAGATCCTAAATATACGCTCCTAAGTTGCGTGAAAATCGTATCTCTGAATCAGCCCCTAAGTGTAAAAGTAAAGTATTATTCCTGCATGAAGATGAATTAAGATGAATTAGCACCCCTCACATTGTAAAATGGTTTAGATGAGCTGTATACATGCACATGTTTTGCCCTTACTCTCAAAGGACCTGATCCAGTGTTTTAGCGCATGTGGAATGTGCAGCAGTGTCCATACTATCCAGTGTTGCGTCATTCTGCAGAAACATGTAGGCAGACATGTCACTACTTCGCCTGGAGCCATATGGACAGAGGCAGCGCCTTGTACATCCTTTGAAAATGCCACCCTCTTCTAGCCAATCACAACCCTTGCTTTATGTGAAAGCTGCTCTCATATCCCCCCTCTCCCTTTTCTTTTCCAAGCTATACATGTTTAGTTCCTCTAGCCTTTCTTGGTATGTTGTGTGTTACAGGCCATGCACCATTTTAGTTGCTCTTCTTTGCACATTCTCTAATGTATTTATGTCTTTCTGGAGATATGGCCTTCAGAACTGTGCCAACACATTTGGCTCTGGTAAGTGATGGTCCCCAGCTATAAATGCTGCTTCTCAGTATCTTTGTGCAATAGGTACATTTACTTCTGCATGCAAAAATAATGTAATGTTATCTTTTATTTAGAATAAAGATAAACAAGGTTAAAAAGATGGTAAACAATACTTTTCTGACAGAATATTTGTGCAACATTTATCAATATTATTGTTTTCATGGAATGATAAGAGTACATTTAAAATAAAAAAAAATAGTTCCTGCCTTATTATATGGGAAGACTAAAGCAAAAATCATTATATAAACATTTGTAAATGTCAGCATCTGAGATATCAACATACAATATATGTATAGAAAGGTTGTAGTATTGATGCAGCATAAGTGTAATGTCAATAACCAAATATAGTGTAAAATGTGTAAAATCCATTACTTGTATTTTAATTGTTCCTTGAAACATATAAATAATGCATGATTTTCACAATCTTGGCAATTCTTACTAGCATTTCTGTAATCATTATGACTTATAGAGGTGTCTCACGTTTTAATGTAGTAGGTGTATGCTCAGCATTTATTGCATATGCAGAATGAGAGTGAGCAAAGAGAGCGCATGCAAAGCACCTGATCCACTATATTTACATGAGAAAATTTGTGTTTTTGTGCTGCTGCAAGTGCAGTAACAGTCCTGTTTCCATGTACATCCCAGGGAAACCCTGCACTAGCTGGGGGCTGTTGTAAATGTTACATGGAAGAGATTTTAATTCATTAATTGCACTTATTGTTAGTTACACAACCCTACACACCTTACAAATAATAAAGTGTTACATTTAAGAAAAAACATGTTTTAAAACACACTCTGCATACACTACACTGCTATGAATAGGAAGATAAATAGGTACAGAGGTGCTCAGCAATGGATTATCAAAATATCTGCCATGGCACTCGATTTGTCAAGAAATGTATACTCATATAGGGACAGATCCAGAGCTTATTCGTAAGAATGGCACATTTGCCGTTCTGCGCATGCACCAATCCATGATTCAGAGTTTACTGAATCATGTGTCCGTAACTACAACGTTGTTACGGACGAAGAGGAGGGAGGGTAATTAGGTAGTGAGGGCAGGGTTTAACAGATTACGCTCCTGTGTGAGCGCAGTTACACACAGTTATGTCGGCTGAAGTTAGGGTAGCCTTCAGCCGGCGTAACTGTGTGTAACTACGCTCACACAGAGGGAGTGACAGGGGGAGTGCACCAGAGCTCTGCTGGCTGTACTTACAGCCAGCGTCCCAGCGTAGCTCTGGATCAAGCCCATACTTTTTAACATGCTGCAATTCATACTGTAACCACTAGGTTGCCAGTGTGTTGTGTAATGCTTTCCACCTGTGTAATGCATTCATACTTTCTTGCTGTCAAAGTGTGCACAAGCACCACAGTAACCTTGTACCGATTGCTGGGCGTAAATACAGCACTGTGTGTAGTACATATGCAGCCCAGAATGTAAAAAAAATAAAAAATGTAAGGAAAAGTCTTGTGACGGGTGCCGTGGGTTACCCCAGATTTTTCCAATACCAGCACTAGGCACTGTGTTCAAATAATGAAGGGAATGGAGAGATGATAAATGACGAGGGGGAGGTGATAAGAAGGAGGGAGGGATGATGAAAGGGATTCAGAAATGATTAAGAGAGGGGGAGGTGTGATGATAAAGTGAATGGGGAGGTTGAGATGATGAAGCGAATAGAGGGGGGTGTTTTTATTTATTTTTTATAAGATATATTTTATTTTGCTTTTTGGAAGACCTGTTCTAGAACAGCCTACCCCTGTGTTCCAGGTGAAATAACAGAAAGAGTACATAGATTGTGTTGTATTAAAAGGTGGCTGTGTCCTGCCATAAATAATGTATAATGATTTATAGGCAAATGCTAGAGAGGGAGGTAGAATACCGTGTTAGAGAAGTTTATTTTTAAGTGTAGGTATGGACCTATCTGAATGAGGTAACCTTGCAGACGGGCAATCACATTTTCATTAAAATGTGCACTAAGATCTGTCTGTATTTGTAAAGCTTTGATTGCTTAAAAAAACTAAAACATCTTGATGTCTAATTTAATAAGTATTTCTGTCTTTACCTAAATAGTTATTACTCTATTTTGACTCAAATATTTTATATTGGTAATTATTTTTTCTTAGGGGTGCCTTGAAAAAATATGGAGATCCTTAGGGTGCCTCGAACTGAGAAAGTTTGGAAACCACTGGTTTACTTAATAGTTATGATTGTCTGTTCTCTATTCCTTTAATTGTTTAATGTCTATTAAGGATGTTAGACCAGTAATATTTAAAAATGCTTAAGGTTTTAGATAATGTTATTTTTCACAACATTTTTCCCCAGTATATTTTTATATTGCAAAGAGTGTATATATATTATTAATACATCTTGTGGAAGTGCAATATCCTGTCTCGCCCCTAGGGGCAATCTTGGTCTATTGGACTTTATTTTGACCTGCCCCTAGGGGCTGCTGCTGGACACCTAATTAATTAATTATCTTCAACCTGCTCTACCTGCACATATAGGACTTCCTTCGACTGAGTTTACTGATTTACTGGAGTTTAATACCATCTGGTATTCCAAATTTCAACAATGTCACAGACACTGTGGCTCAAATACAGGCAAAAAGGGGTCTGCTTACAGTTCAGATGATGTAGATAATAAAGGCACATAAAGGCATATACGATGCTTTGCCTTGAGAAAGATTGTTATCATAATCGAAATGCGTTGGTAGTGCTTTATGTTTCGTTACTATTGATGGGACTTTGTATGTGCCTTTAATACAAGGATCATCCATCCGTTCCCATATTTGCATCAGAACTTGTTCTGACATATTTACCTATATATGTACATATTTACCTATATATGTCACACTTTTGTGAGTATATTTTCACTTGGAATTATTCTTCACTCAAATAAATTGATCTGCACGATTCGGTGCTTTGTATTCTGCTTTTTCCCATGCCATCATCGTTGAAACGCACACACGAGAACGAGGCTTGGTTTCGGCAGGAAGCAACCGGAGGTTGAATGAAAATCACTCTACACGCGATGCAGTAAAAATATTGCTGCCCAATCAAGATATATCTTATAATAAGCTTATCCAGACATATTTACATCACCTGAACTGTAAGCAGACCACTTTTTGCCTGTATTTTAGCCGCAATGTCTGTGACATTATTGAACTTTGGAGTACCAGATGGTATTAAACTTCAATGAATATAAACATGTGAACAGTACCCTGATCTCTAACTTTTCTGGGACTGTTGGACTTTCAGAATATACTATTTCCTTTACGGAGTGTATATACCCTCTCATCGTTCATCCTGTGGTTAACACTTTAGCGCTGATATCACATGGTTATATGTCTCTATAGATGCACGTTTTTGAAGTTTATCATACTTTTACCTTTAAGATATAGGCTGCATTAAGTTTTTAGTAGCGCTGATTATACACTTTTGCTTCAGAAATGTTACTTGTATTATCATCTTGTGCCGTGTATACCAGCTGTCTTTTGTCTGTTATGAATACCTGAGGTTTGACACAAGGATTGCTGAGAGAACAAGC
>WWET01001274.1:101656-116885 GCA_011038615.1 Limnodynastes dumerilii | reverse complement strand
TAACGCAACGCAACCCGGGATCGTTGCGAGGACATCACACCCTAGCAGTGAGCTCCTTTAGGAACTGCCACCTTCTAGGTGCCGGGGTGAGCAATTGTGAATGGGAGAATTTAAGTGTTCTTAGTGGACCGGTCTCGGCGCCGTGGTGGTCTGGCAACTAACGCAACCCGGGATCGTTGCGAGGACATCACACCCTAGCAGTGAGCTCCTTTAGGAACTGCCACCTTCTAGGTGCCGGGGTGAGCAATTGTGAATGGGAGAATTTAAGTGTTCTTAGTGGACCGGTCTCGAGGGGGCGCCGTGGTCAACAGACCTTTTGTTCTGGTGTGGAATACTTGTTTACTGGGTAGGGGAGTAGGTTGAATCCCCCCATCCACTATGGCGGTAGCAGTGGGGGGGTCAGCAAGTAATGGGGGTGTTTTTGGCACATGGGGGATGTTGGGGGAGGAGGGGACTGGTCTGGCATTTAACGCAACCTGGGATCATTGTGTGCGCACCATGCCCACTAGCAGTGAGGTCCTATAGGAACTGCCATCTTCCAGGTGATGGGGTGGGCAGTTGTGAACCGAACAATTAAAGTGTTCTTGCTGAAAGACTGGTCTTAAAGGGGGTGCCATGGTTAATAGACCTTTTGTTCTGGTGGGGAATACTTGTTTGCTGGTTGGGGGAGTAGACTGAACCCTCCATCTGCTATTGGGCCACCTAACACTACAATTACAACAAACAATGACAATTGGCCCTAATTTAAATAAACTATGTATCTCTTTAAACCGCATCTATGGTGTCCGTGTATTTATTTCTCCAGGTGTTTTTTCTGATGTATGGTGAGTTCTCTGCCGTTTACCGTTTAAACAAGGCACAGCTGGACCTGTCTTTGAAGGAGGAAGCAGTGAACTTACAGTGTCATATGCAGGACTTTTATAGTGGCTTTCCAAATGCTTGTAATAAATGTAGGGTATATTAGTCATTTGGGAATGTGGGTTATATTAGGGTACACAGTATATGTGAAAATAATTACAATGGATGAATTCACCAAGGCAACCATGTAATTTAATACTGACTTTTAATATTAGTAAACAAACATATAAAACAATTAAAATATATATACCAACTGCTGCAGCTGTCACTATATATTAAATTGGCTTATTACTAAATTGAGGCTTATTACTATCCATTATCCCCGGTTCTCACATACCACCTTCAACAACGATCTGTGGCACTGATCTTACATTGTTGTGAATCTGAAAGAATATATTTTTATCTACGTTCCATCTATTTAATACCTCCGGGATCATCTATTCATTGGTTGTGGTAATTCCAACAGGTTTATTACTTTTATCTTCCATCACATTGAATTTCGTGTTCTGTTTATCACAGAGATTGTTTCAGCTACCTTTTCCATGATTCTATAGACTGGTTTAATATATGGTGACAGCTGCAGCAGTTGGTATATATATTTTAATTGTTTTATATGTTTGTTTATTGATATTAAAAGTCAGTATTAAATTACTTGATTGCCTTGGTGAATTCATTCTTTATAATTATTTTCACATTTAGTTTTCTATATTGCTGTGTTTTTATTTTATTGTTTTTAGGAGGGGAACTTGCAAAAATTTCCCCTCACAGCTAAGCTATTAGCACCGGAAACCCTCTTTCTTTTGTGTTTTATATGGTGGGATATCTCCAAACTCCTAATATACCCCATATGTACTTTACATGTGCCATCCCCAGACCCCTAATATAGTATTATTATATTCCCCTATAAAAGACATTATTATATTATATAAAGTACATGTTGGAAATACTGGGAGTCTGGAGCGGTAGGAGTTCCTGCTACAATGGCTGTCTTTCAGTAGAAGTTATTTTTCGGCTGTGTCTATTTCCAATAGCAGCCATTATAGATTTTTTTTCAAAATGGGTGCCGATCGGCATACTCACCCATTAATTTTCGGAAGTGCCGCTGGACCCACCACAGGAGAGGTGAGTAACCTCTCCAGGGACTTTTAGTGTCAGGGGGAGGATTAGGGTTAGGCTCTGGGGAGGGGAGGGTTAGAGTTAGGGCCGTGGAAGGGGAGGGTTAGGGTTAGGATCAGGATGCAGGCAAGGAACTGGCTGGGAGAGAATGGATTTATCAAAATAGGGCCATTTGCAACTGGGACCCACACCCATCTGGAGATAGCACACCAGTCATTAACTATATCACTAACCGTGAAGCACACATGTGCAGCTCCACTGTACCCAACATTCAGAGCCACACATAGAGCCCTGATCACCGAGCTGCAGCTGCCTCTAGCATTTTTGTTTTTCTTTTGCCTATACTCGGAGGGGGTTTTAAGGGCAACCAGAAACCCCCCCTGCACGTGCCACTTACTAACATAATGGTCCCAGATCTAAGTGCAAATGGTAGTCCTTCTGCATGCCGTACGTACATGCTGTAATGAATGGTTTGGTACATTCTATCACATGTGCAAGTAAACAGGAACTCTGGATGGGAAGAAAGTATCGGCATGTGGTGTATGGGGCAAAGCAGAAAGCTCTCTGCTGCTACACGTCCAAATGTGTTTTATAGGTGGGTTTTCACAAATCAGCCCAACCAATCCCAGAATTGCACATATTTAGAGGCATAAACTTTGTACCAACTACATAGCACGATAATGATGCTGAAATCCAAGACTTGACTGACACGCAAGCATTGGTGTAACAATTAATTGATAGTGCTTTACTAAGGGTATGCAAAATGTTGCTTATGCTTTGGGGTCTATTTACAAAGATCATTTTAATGCGATAGTGCCAGTTTTCACTTTAAAACTGGCACTATCGCATTAAAATGAAGTGTATCATATCTACAAAATGGCGTCAGACTAAAGCCAGTTCAGACTGGCGTTAGGGGTAAGTATTCCGGCGATGTCCCATTTACCCCTCTTTTCTTCCCCCTAATAGCTGTTATTAAAAGGGAGGAAAAGGGGGGTATGTATGGGGAAATCGCCGGAATACATAGAAATATTGTCTGAGTTAAAAAAATATATATATTTATATTTTTTAAGTTTAAAAAAAAAATTCAATAAAAAAAAAGTAAATATTAAACTTACCTGTTTGGGCGACCCATCAGACTACAGCTGTCCTGTCCCGACATCAATACACTGCGCATGCACAGCGTTTCTCATGTCAGTACTTCAAAATTTCAAAATGCCAAAAGAGAAGCAGTGCGCATGTGTAGTGTTTATCATGTGGGGACTTGAAATTTTCAAAGTCCCGAATGAGAGTTACTGCACATGTGCAAAGTACTGCGAGGACCCGGCGAATCATCGCGGGACCTCGCAGGAGGGGTGAGTATTTGTAAATAATGTAAACAAAGCTGCCAGGCTCGCTGAGAAGATAAGTAAGCCTGATGCAGCTTCATTCACAGGGAACGAGGCAGGTAAGTAAATAGATACCTTTATGTTGAAAAAAATAGGTAATTGATGTAATAGATATTTTATTTATGATATATTTTGTACTTTAATGATACATAACCAACATTTTCCCTTAACATATTAGTTAAATAATTCTGCAAATGGACTTCACACAGGTGAAACTCCAAAAATTAGAATATTGTGCATAAGTTCATTTATTTCAGTAATTCAGCTTAAAAGGTGAAACTAATATATTATATAGACTCATTACATGCAAAGTGAGATATTTCAAGCTTTTATTTGTTTTAATTTTGAGGATTATGGCTTATAATTTATGAAAACCCCAAAATCAAAATCTCACAAAATTAGAATAATGTGAAGAGGTTTAATATTGTAGGCTTAAAGTGTCACACTCTAATCAGCAAATTATTCCAAAACACCTGCAAAGGGTTCCTGAGCCTTTAAATGGTCTCTCAGTCAGGATAAGTAGAATTCACAATCATGGGGAAGACTGCTGACCTAACAGTGCAGAAAACCATCATTGACACCCTCCACAAGGAGGGAAAGTCTCAAAAGGAAATTGCAAAAGAAGTTGGATGTTCTCAAAGTGCTGTATCAAAGTACATTAATAGAAAGTTAAGTGGAAGGGCAACGTATTGAAGAAAAAGGTGCACAAGCAGCAGGGATGACCGCAGCCTGGAGAGGATTGTCAGAAAAAGGCCATTCAAAAGTGTTGGGGAGCTGCACAAGGAGTGGACTGAACCTGGAGTTAGAGCATTAAGAGCCACCACACACAGACGGATGCTGGACATGGGCTTCAAATGTCGTATTCCTCTTGTCAAGCCGCTCCTGAACAACAAACAACGTCAGAAGCGTCTTACCTGGGCTAAAGAAAGAAAGAACTGGTCTGTTAATCAGTGGTCCAAAGTCCTCTTTTCTGATGAGAGCAAATTTTGCGTCTCATTTAGAAACCAAGGTCCCAGAGTCTGGAGGAAGAATGGAGAAGCACACAATCCAAGATGCTTGAAGTCCAGTGTGAAGTTTCCACAGTCTGTGTTGATTTGGGGAGCCATGTCATGTGCTGGTGTTGGTCCACTATGCTTTATTAAGTCTACCAGGACATTTTAGAGCACTTCATGCTTCCTTCAGCAGACAAGCTTTAAGGAGACGGTGACTTCACCAAAACCTGATTCAATGGCTGTGGGATTACTGTGCTGAATTGTAAAGCAAACTCACTGAACCTGAACCCCATATAGAATCTATGGGGCATAGCCAAGAGAAAGATGAGAGACATGAGACTGAACAATGCAGAAGAGCTGAAGGTCGCTATTGAAGCAACCTGGTCTTCAATAACACCTCAGCAGTGCCACAGGCTGATAGCACCCATGCCACGCCGCATTGAGGCAGTAATTCATGCAAAAGGGGCCTGAACAAAGTACTGAGTACATATGCATGATTATACTTTTCAGAGGTTTGACATTTCTGTATTTAAAACCTTTTTTTATTGATTTCATGTAATATTCTAATTTTGTGAGATTTTGATTTTGGGGTTTTCATAAGCTGTAAACCATAATCAACAAAATTAAAACAAATAAAGGCTTGAAATATCTCACTTTGCATGTAATGAGTCTATATAATAAATTAGTTTCACCTTTTAAGCTATATTACTGAAATAAATAAATTTTTGCACGATATTCTAATTTTTTTTGTTTCACCTGTAGTACTTGTCTTTACATGTATAAAGGTTCATATATTCAATTAACCGCAACAATTCCCTCCCATCAGAGCAGCTGCCAAGAGCGGATATGTTTTTGCAGCAATACTGTGGACTAAAATTATTTGTAAAACACATGACACAAAAGTGAATATCTCTCGATAATTCTACCACTTACCTTATCAGGCTGCAATAAATTCAATTAACAGTTCACAGTAGGATGGCTGGGCTCAATAAATAGAGCAAACAACACACTTAAATGGATTCTCTTTTCTTTATTCCCAGTTTTGTTCCCTGGCGCTATCTACGAAGAAGTTAGAGCAATAGATAAATGTCAGCATTTCAGCAACTGTCATTAACAGTACCTTAAAAAACATTAACAGGTTAGTGTTTAAGAGATGTACAAAGCAGAAGATTTCAAGTATTTAGAATGGAAAAAAATGTCATTACCGTTATCTTTACATAAAGTGAGCTATATGGATTTGTTTTTTACATACTTGCCCATTATCTGCTTTTCTGTAAAACAAAATACTCCAACAAAAGATTTGGAAAGTTCACTGCATCCTTCAAATTGATAAAATGATAAGTGATAAATGTCATGGTTTTGCATGTGTTCAAAAATCAATCCTCATTATACAGATTATATGAATTAATTTAACATTTCAATATGTCCATGTTCTCAAATCTTAGTTTCCATGGCAACATTATTGTACCTCATTTACCTGTCCACGCAGTTGTCATTGAAACGAAGGACTTTTTTAAGGGAATTTGAAAAGCATAAATTAAAAGACTGAATCACCAAAAAGTGTTAAGAATTTTAAAATATGTCCGTACATTTGTTGGTGTAACCTTGAGTCAGATGAACTGTCGCTAAAGTGATCATTGCTGTATCGTTTGATTGTTTCCTGTCTGCTTACACATGATTTGAAAATACAACTACATACAGAAGAGTTTGGCATCAGTTGATCTTCTTAATATATATTGCAATCTATGGAACTAACTTTCTCTGTTTTCAATACAAAGCACACCATAGCTGCCAACCCTCCCTGAATATCAATGAGATGCCCGGACAATTGGGTGATTTCCAGAACTCCCTTAAGTGTTTGTTAATCTCCCTGATGCTTTAAGAGGTCATTTCAGTGTGATGACAGAATTTAGAAATTGTGCCCTATTTCCCTGCAGTGAGTCCTATGGAAATGACCAATTTCATGGAGACCATGACTTCAATAATGGAGACAAAAATGAAAACTAGAGTTAGGTCTCTTGTTAATCAACAGCAGTTGATTATCAACTACTTTTAGCTTTTCTATAAAGATGAAGACGTCAGCGGATCACCTATTCAAAGTCTTTACAATATATACAAAAAATATTTGTTTGCTGACAATTTAACAATCAATTAATACTGAAACTGCCATCCTTCTTAAGAAGGAAAATACGCACAGAGGACCTGATTCAGAGGCTGAAAATAAGAACTTAAAGTTACACCTGGGAAAAACCATGTTGATTTCAGGGGGAGTCAAGTTAATTTTATTCTATGCATGCAGGGAGAATGCTTTGCTTTTACTTATTGCACACAGATACCTGATTAGCTTCACTTTTAAACTGCTAATTAGACTTGAGCTGGGAAACATCACCTTTTAACTATAATACTGTTGCAACAAATGAAATTTGACTCCCCTAAATAAACATGGTTTAGCCCAGCTGTAACTTTAAGTTCTTATTTTCAGCCTCTGAATCAGGCCCAGAGTTTCCATTACTGAACCCTCCCCGGCTCTTTTACATACTTCCCCCCACCCAATCTTCTTAGAAATGGCCCAAGGCTGCACTGACAAGCCTCTTCTTTCTTGAATTACTATGTGCAGTCTTTAAAGACCGCACATAGTTAAACTATATTCCTAAGTAGGTACATTGCGTAGTCACTATGATTATGCATGCGAGGTACTTTGTTGTTGGTTGGATACACAAAAGCAGGGGGTATAAAGCAGGCTGGACACAAAGAGGGGGCAATAAGACTGGTTGGACACAGAAGGAAGGGGCAATAAGGCTGACTGGCCAAAAATTAAGAGGGGGGCAATTAGGCTGGCTGGACAAAGAAGGAGGGGTAAGTAAGGCTGAATGGACACAGAAGGAGGGGTAATAAGGCTGACTAGACACAAATAAAGAGAGGGGAAATCAGGCTGGCTTGGCAAAAATTAAGAGGGGGCAATGAGGCTCAACAAACATAGAAGGAGGGGGCAATAAGCCTGGCTGGACAAAGAAGGTGGGGCAATAAGGGTGGTTGGACAAACAGAAAAAGGGACCAAAGGCTGACTGGACACAAATAAAAAGGTGGGAAATAGGCTGGCTGGACACAAAGAGGGGGCAATAAGACTGGTTGGACACACAGAAGGAAGGGGCAATAAGGCTGGTTGGATACACAGAAGGAGGGGGCATAAAGCTGACGACACAGAAGGAGGGGCAATAAGGCTGGTTTGACAAACAGAAAAAGGGGCGAATAAGGCTGACTGGACACAAATAAAAGGGGGGAAATAAGGCTGGCTGGACACAGAAGGAGGGGACAATAAGGCTAAATTGACACAGAAGGAGGGGGCAATAAGACTGGTTGGACACAGAAGGAAGGGGCAATATGGCTTACTGGACAAAAATTAGGAGCGGGGGTCAGTAAGGATGAATGGACACAGAAGGAGGGGGCAATAAGGCTGTCTGGACACAGAAGGAGGGGCAATAAGGCTAGTTGGACAAACAGAAAAAGGAGCCAATAAGGCTGACTGGACAAAAATTAATAGGGGGGAAATAAGGCTGGCTGGACACAGAAGGTGGGGCAATAAGGCTGGTTGGATACACAGAAGGAGGGGGGAAATAAGGCCTTGCTTGACACAGAAGAAGGGGGAATAAGGCTAAATGGACACAGAAGGAGGGGGGCAATAAGACTAGTTGAACACACAGAAGGCAGGGGCAATAAGGCTGGTTGGATACACAGAAGAAGGGGGTATAAAGCCGACTAGACTCAGAAGAAGGGGCAATAAGGCTGACTGAAAAGAATAAAAAAGGGGTAATAAGGCTGGCTGGACACAGAAGGAGGGGCAATAAGGCTGTCTGGACACATAGAAGAAAGGGGCAAGAAGGCTTATTGAACACACAAAAGGAAGGGGCAGAAAGGCTGCCAGGTCTGATACACACAAGAAAGGGGCAGAAATACTTTCTGGACACACACAAGGAAGGGGAAATAAGTCTGACTGGACACACATAAGGAAGGGGCAATAAGTCTGACTGAATACACACAAGGAAGGGTCAATAAGGCTTATTGAACACAAAAGGAAGGGGCAGAAAGGCTGGCTGGTCTGATACACACACGAAAGGGGCAGAAATACTTTATGGACACACACAAGGAAGGGGAAATAAGTCTGACTGGACACACATAAGGAAGGGGCAATAAGTCTGACTGAACACACACAAGAAAGGGGCAATAAGGCTTATTGAACACAAAAGGAAGGGGCAGAAAGTCTGGCTGGTCTGATACACACAAGAAAGGGGCAGAAATACTTTCTGAACACACACAAGGAAGGGGAAATAAGTCTGACTGGACTCACATAAGGAAGGGGCAATAAGTCTGACTGAACACACACAAGGAAGGGGCAATAAGGCTTACTGAACACAAAAGGAAGGGGCAGAAACGCTGGCTGGTCTGAAACACACAAGGAAGGGGCAGAAAGGCTGACTGTGGAGGCACACACAGACAAGGAGAGGAGAGATTGGATGGCTCTAAAGACACATACATGGAGGAGGAGATTGGATGGCTTTAGAGACACACAAAAGGGCAGGAAAGGATGACTGTAGAAACACACACATACACAAGGAGAGGAGATTGGATGGCTGTAGAGACACTCTCATGAAGGGGAGATTAGATTACTGGAGAGACACACACACATGGAGGAGGATATTGGATGGCTGTAGAGAAACACAAAGTAGGAGGTAGAAAGGCTGGATGGAGGTATATTTAATATGTGTAGATTTCTATACTTTATTAGTTAATTCTTTATATAGTTTTACTTTCAGAAATTTGGTTTAATTGAATGTAGCCCAGTAAAATGTTTTTTTTTTTTCTATTCTATATATCACATGGGTACATTGAGACTATTACTTTTATGTTATTAGGTTTTTCTTGTTCATATGAATAAAGTTGCTATTTTGATAGACAAATATGAATAGAAATAGTCCAGTGCTGCTTTACTTAGCAAACAACATTTATATGCAGATCACACTGCTAATGACAAAATAAAGCTATTTTTGTATGGCAGTCACTAAAATGCAATGTGTATTGCATGGCGATAACTAGGGTGCCGTGTGTATTGTATGGTGATAACTATGATGCAATGTGTATTGTATGGCAATAACTAGGATACAATTTGTATTATATGGTGATAATTGAATGCAATGTGTATTGTCTGGTGATAAGGGTGCACTGTGTATGGTATGGCAATAGCTAGGATATAGGCCGGACGTATAACATATACGTCCGGCGTTTAGCTATTTTTACTACTGCGCTTGCGTGGTAATTTTTTAACGTAATCTACGTATCTTTTTCTTACGTAGATTGTGTAAATGTGGTCAGAACTGCTTTCTTGTGCTCCCTTTCCAATACATTTCCCTTTCCCTGCACTCCTCCATTCACATGGTCTCCCCTGTCCCCCTTACATTTACACATCTCCCTCTCTGTCCCCTTTACACATCTATGGACATAACACACTATATAAAGCGCATATGGGGTATAGTATGGGTCTGGAAATGATAATTTGTGGTTTATATTAGGGTTTGGAAAAAGCAGATTATATACAGTATATTGTGTGCCATTCCCAGACCCATAATATACCCCACATATATTATAATATGTATTAATCCCAGACCCTTGTTATTCACACTTGGCTGTGCCCTTTTGGTCTTTGGTCTGCCAGTGCTCGGAGCACAAGCTCCACCAGCTCCACCCTTGCATCTTCCTTGCCCACAATATACTTTTATTGCAGGCACAGGGAGATGGTTGTAGGTAGTTTCTGCTTAATAAGACCATTATACCCTCTATGCATATTCTTCTCTATTTTCTCATACGCACACCTTTGTGTCTATGTATTTGAAATAATGTGGTGTAGAAGTACATTCATGCAATTAGATTATATAACTTATATTACTTACCAAGTGTCTCCTATTTTCTGTACCATTAGTAGGACCCAGTAGTGGGATCCTGGAAGATGATTTGATTAAGAAGGAGCAAAAACACAAAAAACAGAGCTATTGGAGTTTAATACCATTCTGTTTTCATCATTATACAGGATCATACAGAGCATTGAGCACTTTTATTGTACACGCTGGCTGGTCCATTGTGTGATATATAGTCCTTATGTATCAATCCTTAATGTCCTATAGAGTGCAAGCTTGCGGGCAGGGCCCTCTTACCCACCCAGTGTGTCTGTTACTATCCAGCCTTGTTATAATGATTGTTAAAATTGTAAAGCTCTACGTAGTCTTCTGGCGCTATATAAAAACCTGTTAATAAATAAAATGATACAATAATGTATTACAAAAGGTGCCTTGTCCTTCTCTCTTCCTCTACCCAATCCTTGAATAGGTCATGGAGCATCCACTGGAAGATCTTGGAAAATACACATTGAAGGAATTCCATTATTGATGAGTAATAACAACAAGACACATATATTGTGAGTGTATCAAAGTACCTTTATTACCAATTACTGTAAAATATTACATGAAGTTCTTGTATTTTTGTTCCCCTTTTTTATGTGCCTCTGGTCAAGCTTAGAATATAATGAATAGAACATCCACAGGAATATTCAACAACTAGAGGAGTCACCATATATTGGGAAGAAATAGCAACTGAGATTTTGGTGCTAGAATTATTGACCTCTTTATACAATAGTGGATAGATTTACTAAACTGCAGAAAAGTGGGGATGTTGCCCATAGTAACCAGTCAGATTCTAGCTGACATTCTCTAGTATGTAATAGGAAAATGAGGGCTAGAATCTCATTGGGTGACATCTCCACTTTTTTTTTCCAGCAGTTTAGTAAATCTAGCCCTAGGTGTTCATAGGTGTAGGTTGCCACCTCAAACAGCCTTTTTTCAAAAGGGCCATTTTCAGCCAGGTAACAGCAAAGTGCCTGGGAAATCGATTATTTCTGCCTCACTGAGTAATGCAATCTATAATTGCCAGGACGAAGACGCAAGGGCGAATGGGAAGTATCCCTTCTCCTAATTCTTACCCTAACCCTCATCTCCCCGCTGCCTGACCCTAAAACTCCATTCCCTGTATCCTAACCCTAAGACTCTCCTTCCCACAGATTAACCGTAAGACTCCCCTCACCGCAGCCTCATCCTAAGACTTCCTTTGCCAGCGTATTACCCATTCACAAAAAAAAATTCACAATAGGGCTGTTTTCTAAATTTTCTAATTAGCTTTCGGCTGTCTCTGTTTCTAAAATAGCACTTTCGCAACCGCAACTCCAACTGGGATTTTATTTATTGCATTAGATTATATAAATTTTATTACTTACCAAGTGTCTCTTATTTTCTGTCCCATTAGTAGTGCCGCAATAGTGGGATCCTGGAAGATGTTTGTACTTTCTAAGGTTCTATGTTTTTTTTTTTTACCTAATCTCTTCTGTTTAAGCTAATTTACCTGACTTACTCTTGGCAGGTTCCATTTTTGTAAATTCCCCCCACCCTCTGACAAGAATCTGTTAAACGCCAACCATGCTACAATTTCTTTAGCATAATATTTTTACTATGTCAAGGAAGGCAAGATAATAACTGCAAACTGCCTCCACATTAACCTTTAATTCTGCGAGAAAATACATTTCCAACGACAGAATCCTCATTAGCTAATAGTTTAGAATACATTAACATCTTTGCGTTTTAGGATACTCAGCAAGACCAAATCTGAATCACACCAAAAGAGATGGACTTAAGCATTCAAAACAATGATATAATAGAGTATAATAGCACCACCTCAGTGCGCCTGCTGCATTTTCAGAAAATTTATTCTTTCAAGTCTTATCCCGCCTCATGTGTGAAGCAAAGTGTTTTCTGTTTTGTGTACACAATTGTTGAAGTTTTTAAACTGGTGTGTTATTAAATATCTTTACAGCAGGTAGCAGGAAAATGCATTAAAATTCAAGGATCATGTCTTTTTTAGTCATCCTTCTATTATTAGTAATTGCAGCACTGAAAGACTATAATTGTAACTAAACAGAATATTTTCAAAGTATTTTTAGAAATAAAATGTCTTGAATATGTTTAATTGATTTGACGATGCAGCTGTTTAACAATTGTTATGTTGAAGAAAATAGGTGGTTCTCTATCTTTTAAGCACACAATAGTCCCTACAAGACAAGTGTCGACAACCAGTAATTTTTAGCACAAAAGTTCTCTTTAAATGGTAATTCCAGATTCGCTTGTTACTGTGTTTCACTTTTAATATTCAACCAAAAGGGACTTTTTTCAGTTTCAAGTGATAATTATGTTGTACAAGCGCTTGTAATTTATATGCAAATTAAATTATGTTTGAATTATATTTGAGCTACGGTGGGGAAAAAAATTCTAATTTCAATAGATTATTAGACAGTAGAGAAAGAGGGTTTGAATGAAAATATGCATTAGTCTTTTCTATTATTTTTATAGAAATTAACTTATTTAATTGTAATTACTTCTCAGTCAAAACAAGCAGAATTAGTTTGATTCAGATAACAGCAATGCAGTATAAAATATTTCCCTAGAGTACTGTATCTCTTTCAAAAATAATAATTTTTGACAAAATAATTAAAATGCTAACTTCATCCTCAAGGAACTAGCACTATATTGTGATGCGATGTAGCTGAATAATTGTTAAATGTTACATTACAGATAGGGGAGTTATAATGCTGCCTAATTAACTGAAATAAAAGTAGATCACCAATCTCCTATAGTTGACACATAATCTTATTTTAGTTTTTTAGAACAGATAAGTATATGATACAGGTATGCACTGGGTTTACTGATGTAAATCTATTGGATTACTGAAAATACAAACAATCTCACTGTAACCAGGCAGAACTATCGGAAGGGCCTGGATTACAGATTGTGTTCACTTTGGGGTAGATTCAGAGCTATGTACGTGAGTGAATTTACACTAGCTGCTAGCGTAAAAGTGCCCATTCGTACTTACCACGCATGCGTGCGGCAGATGTTCAGCAACATAACTCAGGGTGTAACCTATATTCAGCGTAACTACGAACAAAGTGGTGTGCCAGCCATACGACACCCGTAATTACGCTTCGGAGGCGGGGTGAGGCATTTAAATTGTACAGTATGGGCGTGCTTAGGCGCATAAGTACGTGCAGCCATTATGGCCGACAGGAGTCACGCTTGCAAAAGTTAAGGTAGGGTTTGGAAAAGGTAACACGGCTAAACTACGTAAGGCCGAGTTAAGTGCCATGGGGATAGTAAATACGTCACACTAGGAAACGTAGCTCTGGATCTGGCCCTTAATCTATAATTGTGAGTTCGGTTGAGATGTAAAACAGTATGATGAGGCTCACCTGGAGCTGCATGTAACTGATATTTTAATCACATTTCGATTTTGTAAAGAGATGTAAAGAAATTAAGTTTGTTTAAAATAATGTGTTTTCACTTTAAGATATAATAAATATGTGAGTAGAAGGAGAAACAAAAGAGTCTTTTAAAAACCTTTCTATTTGGTAAAGGCCAGAGTAATCCAAAGCAAAAAAAGGCAATGAAAAATCAGGCAAGGATAATGACCAGCCAGTGGCAAGACACTGGCTACAACATAATCACTCTCCCAAAGACATCCGTTGGATGGGGATTGATCATATCCCCCTGATCCGGTGGATGGGGATTGATCATCTCCCCCGGCCCCCCCCCCCCCGTGGGGGTGACCATGAGAAAATGCTTCTTAGGAAAGAGAGCTACTGGATCCATAAATTGGGGACTTTATCCCTTCAAGGACTGAATGAACTATTGAGTTGTTTTCTCTGACTTATGTTTTCTTTTAGATTTTTCATTGCCTTTTTTTGCTTTGGATTACTGTCTTTTTTATGTGCCATTAAGGTGTGCTTTCCTACCATATGTCCCCCCTGCTTTATTCATCGGTGTTTTAATTGTGGTTTACACTCCCCCAGTATTGTTTTTGCACTGCCTACTGCTTTTTCCATTACTACTTAGACTTTTAGATGCTTATGTCTGCTTTTAGCCCTCTTTAACTATTTGTGTTTTCCATGGCAGAGCTGCTCTGCGCCTATCTTGGTTTTTGTCCACGTACCTGCTACTGACTCACTTATTCTGTGTTTTAGGCAGCGGGTCCTGAGTTTAGTACTTGTTTTCTGTTTGCATGTACTTTTATTCCCCTAGCAGTGTTGTGCAACCGTTATTGGTGTGGGTCTGTTCAGCGCCACTTTGTTTATTTGTTTTATCCGTTACCATGCCGCCCACCAGCCGATGACGCCATCCCCTGCTGCTTCACGCCCCGCTGCCTGCTTTGACAGGTGGGAGGAGCACTTTTGACAGCGGGGTTTCTCGGGCTGAGGCTGCCTCATGGGTATTGGCGGCGGTGAGTACTGTAATTTATGCATATGCTCTCTTACTTATATATATGTCTGTTCATGTTGGTTGCCACTTGTTTGTTTGTATTTCCCCTGATGAAAGCTGCTGTTTGTCAGCTGAAACGTTGGGATATGTTTTAATTAAATAGCCCTCCGTGGCTTCACGTTTATGATTTGAAAAAGACTTTCTGAGTGCCTCTATTTTTTGCTTTTATATCTTAACTCTGAGGTATGCTCTTGGTTTGAAAAGAAATTGGATTTTTGACCCAAAGTTGGGGCTCTATTTAGAGTTAAGATTAGAGTTAGGACTGCTCCCACAGAGAAGCCTTGATGTTGGCGGAGCAGCTTATCAAATTTCTGCAGATTTTTGTAACTAATTCTCTGGTTTTTATTTTAAAGATAGAAATGCATATTTAGTTACTGAGTAATGGCTAGAGTGCAAGGCAATGCCTTGCTTTTTGTACAAATTCCCTGCCTAGTGCACCTGCCGTGTATATTACTTTAACAAACTAATTTGAGCA
>WWET01001274.1:78664-95197 GCA_011038615.1 Limnodynastes dumerilii | reverse complement strand
CAATGCGTGCGTTTTACGTGTAGTAGGCGGGGGGTGGTATTTAAAGTGTACAGTATGGGCGTGCTAAGCTGCATACGTTCACGTAGTCAATACGTCCGTTAGCGGACGTACTCTGTTACGTGTGAAAAAGTTAAGGTAGGGTTTGGGCAGCGTATCTTGACTAAATACGTCCGTGCAAGGGGTGTGCCGAGGGGAGTGTAACAAATGTATGCACACGAAAATACGCACCGCGAATAAACGTACGGCAAACGTAGTTCTGGATCTACCCCAATGCTCCTTCTTAAGTCTGAATCAAGCCCTATATATTAATTCTGGTGATATATTTACACACACCCATTTATGTAAGTATGGCTATGTGTGTGTGTGTGTGTGTGTGTGTGTGTGTGTGTGTGTGTGTGGACAGATAGATGTAATAGATCTATAAAGTTGAGGGCATATCAGTTACAATTTTGTGTCCTCCGTCAGATACCTGAAGAAGAAGAAGAAGAAGAAGAAGAAAAAAGAAAAAAGGAGGTAAGTGAACCTTATTTGATCTATCTATACAAATATAGGTAGGAGAAAAAGAGAGAGATGTACTGTTACCCATGGATAAAGAGGCTGCACACCAAACTATTTAAAAAATGTACTTACATTGTTTAAATAGTAAATTGTTCTGTTATAATAATTAATTAATAAAACAACATTATAAAAAAAAACAAAAAACAAAAAAACAGAACATGCCCATGCTTATTCAAAGTGTTTGTTATAACGTAAGCATGGGTGTCATATAGACAGACAGACAGATAGATAGAAAGAAAGATGGCCCTGGGGGGAAGTGGGGCTTATTTCTGTCCAGTCCCTGTTGTGACTTACCTATAGTTTGTATGGCCCTATCAGCTGCTAAATGATGCAGCTGCGTCTATTGTTGAATGTTTGTTTCAAATTGTCAGTACCCCACAAAAGGTGGGCCTGTGTGCTGTAAATGCCAGGGCTGATTTTTAGTCACAGTCCGGCCCTGGTAAAGACTGTGTTTCTACTATATTTGGGTGGAAATTTTATCATGGTACAAGTGACCATGTTGCATTGCAAAGTATGTGTGTGTGTGTGTGTGTGTGTGTGTTTACGTTTCATCCAAGAACTCTTTGTTTTGTTTTGCCACTGTTGTGTGAATCTGCTTCTAAATCAGGATATGCTGTATATATTACATATATTCTGAAACACGACCATCTGGTTAAAAAAAGTGTGTTGTAATTGTTTGAAAACCAAACTCCTCCTCAATCATGGGAGTAGTGTATCCAAGTCACCATTATATTTCGATAATAATTATAAAAGGGAAGATGGTCAACTCTAAAACTGGGCACATACAGTACAATTCTCACCAAATCCTACTAGTTGATCTGATATTGGTAGAGTGAACACTCACACAACCTCTTGTTTCTTGCAATTTTGGTGGTCTGGTCATGTGAAAATATTCTTAAACCTGTTTAAAAATCAGAAGACCCAATCACCCACCATCTGACTAATATAGTAGTAGTAGTGTGTGCACTCTTGCATCTGGTTTGTCCAACTCTTCTCCCAATGTATTCCTTAAATATATATATGGAAGATTGGAAGGATGTGTATGGTAACATTAGCCATTGAGCAGATGCAGGTCGTATTAAATTGGACAGGTGTATATACATAGATTGGGTGTTTTATCTGCGACCTCACCTCAGTCTTCAGTTGGATTGTGTAAACAGGCTGGTAGTGATTTGGATCCCCAGAGAATTGTAGTTGTGTCTACCCAGGTTTAGTGTTTGCAGCTTGAGACAAGACTTCAAATTGAAAAGCTCAGCCTATAACAGAGAAACACACTTCTATTGGTCTTTGATTAGCTGGTTCTTACAGAGTGACACTCCCTAGCAACATTTGTAGCCATGGAAACTATACTGAAGTTATTCTTTTTTGTTATTCTGACAGTGAATTCCCACTGTGTACTTTTCATTCTAGGATTTGTCAATCATTTTCCAATTGTTTGAGACACAGTTGCTTGAGAGGTATTGTATTTACAGCTAGAAAACCATTAGTGTTAATAGAGCTCATTTATTTCTGTACTGACACATTGCAATGAAGAAGAGAGGCAGTAAATTCAGAGCCTAATTGTGCCCTTGTAACAGTGGAGTAATAATGGCTTCATTGTATCAGTATGGGAGCTTCTCTCTGACATTATTATAACTTAAAGTCGATATAAGTAAGTTTGACATTGTAATTTATAATAAAAGGGAAAAATAATGATCGCAAGTATGGAAACGATATATTTTTTATTTATTTCAGAATTTTCTATAATCAATGAAAGAAAGGCTGCAGAGTAGGATATACATTTAACATAGTAAATACTGTGGTTCAAGTACATTTAAATTCTTGGTGGATGTATGTATATGTATAGGAAGGGGAAAGGGGGTAATATAAACAGAGCTAAGTTGGTCTGTACATAGTATGACCCCAAACCTGCACCAACTGGGTATGTGAGATGGTAAATGTATATAATTGCCCATTACACCTTACTTGCACCACTGAATATATGTAACTAAGGAGATTGTCGCAGTACAAAAAAAAATTGACATGTTGGGTAGAGTCTTCATTGTGCCCTTGTATGCAATGACTTTCATAATTCCCCTGTCGGCCGGAGTTCAGGAACTGGCCCATAGGCCCTAATTCACACTTAATAAGTGTGCTGACTTCTGTACATTATGTATGGAAGTTGGCATAAAAATGGTTGCACATCTTTTCTGTAATGGAGTGCAGCCGACCGATGCTGCGCTCCGTACGGTTTAGAATACCATGTACGGGAGGCGTGCCCACCCCTTATACGTAGGAGATACACATGGGGGGTGGGCTACTGCATGCAAATCGTACAGTAAGGGCTTGGATAAAAAGAATTGATATTAACTAATTTAATGAGCCATTCGCAGTTTCTCTGTACCACCATTGTTTACTTAATCGCTTAATCTCTGAGACAAGCATATACTTACTGTCAGGATCATCCAGGTAGCGCTTGCACGATTTAGTATCCCTGACGGAAGAGTTTCCATGCGCATGTGGAATTCTTAGGGTAGGGATCCAGCATGCGGATTCAATATCCATATGTAGAAGAGCAGGGGGAGTGCCGGGGGAGTGCTCTGCTTTCCTGCAATCGGACCTCTGAATCAGAAAATCGGTATGATAGCCTTGGCAGCGGAGGCTACCATGAGGAAAGCTTTCTTATATGTGAATCCGGTCCCTGGCCTCCAAAACGGAACACAGTATTCTAGGTGAGAACATACCTTCCTATGCAACCACATGAACTTGTAACTATGAGATCCCTTTCCTCCTCTGTAGTCTCTAATGCAGGTCCATTGATGATATAGAGGCTGATCCAGAGTTTGAAGTTAAAAAGGTGCAAGTGTACAGCTTGGCTAAACTATTTTGCAAACTAAGGGGTGCTGATTCATTTGAATTATTTTGCATGAAGTGAAAATACTTTACTTTTGCACATATAACTCACGTACTGCATAGCTTTGTGTTTAATCTGTAAAACAGACTTGAGCTAAGAAATTTTACCTCTCAATTCTAATTCTACTCTCATAGTATAAATTTGCCTCCTCTTGCAGTTCAACATGGTATTGTTCAAGTCTACACATGCACCTTAAAAAAAAGGTATAAGTGCAGCTCTGAAACAACCCCATCCTGAACTATTGGTAGGTTTTTTTGTATATCCCAAGTGCAATGTTTTGCATTTGTTGGCATTAAATTGCAGTTGCCACACTCTTGCCCATTCTTTTAATCTACCTAGATCATCACTTATTTTATTTACCTTACTGATTGTGTGACATATCTTTGTGTCATCTGCAAAAAGGCCAATTGTCCTCTCAATACCAGAGGTACAGAGGAGGGCTGGGCCAGAGGGCAGGAAGGCATGTGCCCCCCAGGCCTCTCAACCATCAGCATTTTTAGAGCCGCCTCTTTCCAGCCGTGACCGGCCGACCAGAACGGAAACTTAAGTACCCAAAGAAGAATTCAAGCCCAACACAAGAAGTAAGGACAAGAAGAAAGAAGAGGAGTGGAGACAGGACAGGAAAGACACGGAGAAAGGAAGATTGATGGTAAGAAAGGAAGTAATCAAAAGGTAAGAAAAAACGGAGAGTACAGTGTGTGAGTGTTAGGATGGGCAGTGTGAGTGATAGTATGGTGGGCAGTGTGAATGATAATATGGGTAGTGTGTGAGAGATAATATGGTGGTCAGTGAGAGTGATAGTGTGGGCACTGTGTGAGTGATAGTGTGGTAAGCAGTGTGTGAGTGATAGTATGGTGGGCAGTGTGTGAGTGATACTATGGTGGGTACTGTGTGAATGATAGTATGAGCACTGTGTGAGTGATAAACATCACTGTGTGAGTGATAATAAACAGATAAAATAGATAACTATCTAACAGTGCTGTGACATTCTAAATTATGCAAATTAAAAGTGTTGGCAGGTGCTTATATAAAGTCTGTTAAAATAGTATTCCTCTGTAATGCTGCATAGGATCACATCAATAAATAAAAACAAGCTCCATAATCATAAATAAATGGATAAAAGGTGTTAATATTAGATAAATAAAAGTTCCATCAGAAAGATCCAACCCAGAGGTCATAAAATAGAATATCTGATTGAATGCAATTAAAATCCTCTGCCAGACACAACCTGAGGAATTGGGAATTATTAACCCTTTATGGTCTGAATAACATTTTATCTTAGGAAAAATAAATACAGATACTTTCTTTTCACAGCGAGAGTTGTCCTTTTTTATCTGTTTATTATTTCACTTACTAAAGGGTCTAGGATACGGTAGGATATCACTTGTCAGCCGCAGTTTTAGCGCAGCTGATTTTATTTAACTGCTTATTTGACTGTGTGAGTGATATTATGGGCAGTATGTGAGTGATAGTATGGGCAGTGTGTGAGTGATAGTATGGGCAGTGTGTGAGTGATACTATGGGCAGTATGTGAGTGATAGTATGGACAGTGTTTGAGTGATAGCATGAACACTGAGTGAGTGATAGTATGGGCAATGAGTGAGTGATAGTATGGGCAGTGTGTGAGTGATAGTATGGACAGTGTGTGAGTGTTGGTTTGGGCTCTGTGTGAGTAATAGTATGAACAGCGTGTGAGTGATAGTATGGAAAGTGTTTGAGTGATAGCATGAACACTGAGTGAGTGATAGTATAGGCAGTGTGTGAGTGATGGTATGGGCTCTGTGTGAGTAATAGTATGGACAGAGTATGAGTGATAGTATGGACAGTGTGTGAGTGATAGAATGGGCAGTGTGGGAGTGATAGTATGGGCAGTTTGTGAGTGATTGTTTGGGCTCTGTGTGAGCAATAGTATGAACAGCATGTGAGTGATAGTATGGGCAATGAGTGAGTGATAGTATGGCAGTGTGTAAATTACATTATGGGTAATGTGATAGTATGGGCAGTGTGACAGTATGGACAATGTAATAATATGAACATAAAAATGTATGGGCAGAGTGATAGTATGGGCTGTGCGGTGGTATGGACAGTGTAATAATATGGGCAGTGCAGTGATATGGGCAGTGTGATTGCCAGTATAGCAGCATGATAGTGATAAATAGAATGGGCAGCAGGATATATGGTATGAGCAGTGTGATGGTATGGGCAGTGTGATCGCTAGTGTGGCAGTGTGATAGTGATATATAGGATGGGCAGCGGGATAGATGGTATGGCCAGTGTGAGAGGGGCAGGGCAACTTAATTTACATGTTACATTGTGTAACTTACTTAATAAGTTACATTGTGTGACAATTATATGTTAGATTATGTGATTACTATGTTACTTTGAGGTTTATTATTCAACATCTTAATTAGCAGTACAAAGTGATAGTTGGGTCTTATGCATTCTTCGATTTAACACAATAGCAATGGAAGGATACTTATGATGGTTATAAAACTCCTGATGGCGGTGCAGCTGCCTATACACTGGATCACCAGTGTAATAATGTTAACCTTAAAGTGCTCCAGTGGTTTACTGAAAACCACCCTTTAAGAACAGGCTGTTAGTTATGGGCCATTGCTGTGGGGTTGCCCCCAGGCTAAAATTTGCCAACCAGCCCCTGCACAGGTAATACCACAAATAAAGATATTAAATAGCACTGGTACAAGTTTTGGGATCTCCAGTTTTAACATTACCTTCCCTAGAAGGGATTCCTACAACTATTCGTTGTCTATCTTTTAACCATGATTGTATCCACACAACTATCTTTGAGTCTAATCCCAAATTTTCTAGCTTACTGTATTTAATAGTCTGTGGCACCCTGTCAATCGCCTTACTGAAATCTAGATAGACCATGCTACAGTTCCCCCTTGATATACTACTTTAGTGAACCAGTCAAAAAATTAAATAAATTTAGATAGAGATGATCTCCACTCATGCTGTGTGGGATCTTGTAGGTTTCTGGGTTTAAAATATTGTACAATTTGATCCTTCAGCAGTGTTTCAATCAATTTTTTTTATCATTGAGGTTAGTCTAACTGCTCTGTAGTCAGCCATTCCTCCCTACTTTCACTATTATGCAGAGGGACTATATGTGATATTTTCCAGACTTTTGGAATTACCCCTGTTACTAGTGACTGGTTGAATAATTTGGTTAATTCCAGCACCCCTCTTAGCTCTTTTAGTATCCTGGGATGTATCCCATCTGACTCCACTGATTTGTCCACTTTCAGCTTTGAGAGTTCTTTTAAAACCTTTATCCTAGGGAAATTACTAGTAATTACCGGTACCTTCTTTATTTCAATAGTTTTCCTATTTAAATGTGGTCCCTCCCCTTCTCTTATGTAATAAAACATCACATACTTGTCACCCTTTATTTGAAAATGATGTACCATGTTCCATTAGGGAATCCTTATTAGCATAAAACTTTTATATACAGTATATGGCCCCCAATGGGCCACACTATCTCTGTAAAGGCAAGGGATTGGTGGGTACAGAAGAATGTGGATATAAGAGCTGCCCATGAACAAAAAATGTCCATGGATAACAAATTTGCCAAACTATTTTTTATTGGTTCATGGCATGCAGAACAATATGTGACAGATGAGGGAACAGAGGATGTGCTATATTTTTTTTTTATAATAAAAATACCCTCTTTCATGTTTTTAAGTAGTATTGATCTCTAAAAAAGAGTATATTATTTTCGGTAGATCAAAATAACTTTAAATCACAGTTATGACTTAGTGTATGTCAAGCCAAAGGCCTTTACAGTACAATTCACTTGGGAAGGAGTACCTTGTCAAAATAGAGTCATTTGCCATATTTCGTGTTGCCAATAGAAATCTTCCTTATTTGCACAATTTAAGCACTGATACAGCTGCTATTAAATTGTCAGCTTTATCAGTGCTTAAAATCAGCCAATCACAGCAGCAACTAAATTCCATCTTTGGATACAGTTGTGATAGTATCGGTTTGGGACACTGCACCTGTGATGGATGGTGACCAGATTGTGGTGTGGGACAGCAAAATGGACATGGCACAGGACCCTAAGGATAATGCAGCACTGGAGGAGGAGGACACATTGGAGAACAGGAGAAGTTTTACCCCTTGGTGCAGCTGTTCTGGAGGTCCTCTGGTAGCCAGGATGAGTTGATGGCTGTTTACCCTGCTGGAGCTTATAAAATCTGTGAGGATTCACTGGCAACCAATGGGGAGGCAGCTCTGGTTCTCAGCAGTGAGCCAATTACAGCTCACTGCTGTGGGCCAATGACAATGTACAATGTCATTGGCTCTGCCCCCTCACTGCAGGATATAAGGAGCTGCTGTGATGCGAGAGCAGGGTTGGTGGTGGGAAGCCACCATGTAAAGAGCTCCCTGAAATAGAGAGTGCTAGTGGAAAGGAGTAGACAGAAGAGACTACAGCAAGGAACCAGAAGAGGCTGAAGAAAAGAAGAGGCATGTGGGATCAAGTTAAGAAGGCTGAGTGAAAGAGACGCTGGAAGAAACAAAGACAACAAGGGAGGCAGTGGAGTGCCTTTATGCAAAAGAGCTTCTCTTGGCCTTTATTGCCTCCTGTCCTGAGTAGTTGGGTAAGATAATGTGGCATTGATTTAAACCCTGGACTGCCAGGGCAGAGACAGTTAACCCCTGGACCACCAGGGAAGAGGTATTTAACCCCTTTATCTCCAACCAAGATTCAGTTAACCTCTGGACCACCAGGGCTCTGTATCCATAGGGGTGAGTAGTCAGAGACTATTAGCAAGTTGTGGGCACAGGTGCAAAAAATATGCTTTGGTCCTGATGATATCCCAGGTAACCTGATGGGGAGCTACGGCAGTGCAGTGAAAATGGCTGTGGGCCCTTGTATCAGCGTGGGCCCCAGTACCGTTGCACCTGTTGCACCAATGGTAGTTCCGCTCCTGCCCATAGTGGAATAACGCACTAGGCAATATTAGGATAGTGAGGCATTAGGGCCTGTAGCACAGAGCATTAGGCCCTATATATAGTTAGAGCATTTGACTGTTACAGGTTATTAGACCCTGTGGTTAGGAAAGAGTAGTAGGCCCATGGTAGTGTTAAACACTAGGCCCTGTGTTTGCTACTGAGCTCTAAGCTCTTCAGTGTAGTTGGTGGGCACTAGGCCTATAGTAATGGTTAGACAGATAGAACAAGATTCAGAGTTTGAAAATAAGAGAGGAAAGTTACACTTAGGCAAAACCATGTTGACTTTAGAATGAGTCAAATTAATATCATTTCTATTATTCTATGCATGCATGAACACTTTGCTTTTGTTTGTTGCACACAGATACTGAACAGCATTACTATTACACTGTTATTTAGACTTGGGCTGGGAAACATCACCTTTAAATTATAATACTGTTTGCAACAGATGAAATTTGACTCACCAGCAATCAACATGGTTTTGCCCAGGTATAACTTTCCTCTCTTATTTTTAAACTCTGAATCAGGGCCACAGCGGTTAGTTAGGCTCTTAGTAGTGGATAGGTAGGTGCTAGGCACTGGCTAAGGCAATGAGAGGAGGCCATGTGGTGGAGGACAGGTTGCAGTACTTGGGAGCTAAGTTGTCTCTTGTAGGTGAAACAGTTGCAGGCGGGATCAACTAGCAAGTTAACAAGAGTAAGTAGTGAGTACCAATTCCTGTGTTCCACGTATTGTGTCTATCCTCCTTTCACAGTTGTGGACCGAACCCGAACCTGAAGGAGTGCAAGAGGCTTCATTCGACACACCAGGAATTGGCGAAGAGAGGTTATCTGAGGCCATGGCCGGTGATGACTTTTACCTCACATTCTCTCCCACAGGTTACCAGCAGGTGTTGGTGAGGAATAACTGTATTTGTTTCCCTCTGCAGTTTAGTTGAAGCATCACATCTAGTTGCTCCGCTTTTCTCATTTAAATACTCCGTGCACACATGTCTGCTGCATGCGGAAAAAGCTCTACGATTCCACCAGCTCAGAGCTGGTGGAATCGTAGAGGCCCCGAACCTGAAGGAGTGCAAGAGGCTTCATTCGACACACCAGGAATTGGCGAAGAGAGGTTATCTGAGGCCAGTTAAAATAACAAAAAACGCTGTTAAGTTAAAAATTAACCCCTTCCCCCGGCTGCCTGCCGCTGCAGCCTATGTGTAAAAAAAAACCCAATAAACTCCCGGCCGACAGGGCATACTGCCAATAGTAGAACTACAGGCGCAAGCATGCATATGAATGACAAGGCGCTTGTAGAACTACTATCGGCAGCATGCCCTGTTACAAAAGCTTACACATGGCCATTTAGTAAAAAAAAAAAAAAATACAGTGCCGCTCCCTAAAATTAAAAAACGCTTCACGTGCCCCCACAAAAATGAATAAAATACATTGCACAAGTGCCACATAAAACATAAATAATAATGCCACCAGTGCCCCATAAGAAATAAATAATAATGCCACCATTGCCCCATAAGAAATAAATAATAATGCCACCAGTGCCCCATAATAAATAAAAAAACGTGCCACATTTTACATCAAATACATAAAATATTTAGGCATATATGTCCCCTTTAAAAAATGAAAATCATAAAAAAAAAAAAATCTGGCCTGAAAATTAATAAAAACAACCTTACCTGTTCTGATGGGGGTCCAGTCTTGTAAGCTTTTAATATGGAGGGGTGGTCTTGGCAAAAAAAAAAACCTATTGGAACGTCGCTTACTATGTCTTGCAAGCAGGACATCCCCGGCGCTAATGACAGGTTGGCTGGCATTGGGGTATATATAAACCCTCTGCCATCGTGTGAAATTTTCAGAGTCTCAAGATAGAAATTGGGATTTCCCACGCAGCGTAGCGACGTTCCAATAGGGTTTTTGTTGCCTATATATTTTATGTATTTGATGTAAAATGTGTAAAAAAAAGGCTCCGACTACTTTTTAACAAGTCGGATGTGCCTTACCTTACGTGCTATTCAGAGTGGGCTATAGGATGCACAGAAGTGCATCCTTGAATAGCCCGTAGTCAAATGAGCCTGTGCGATTCCGCATCGCACAGTCTCGGAAGTCTGAATCCGGTCCTTTACCAGTTTGAATCGATTAGCAGGTGATTCTGCATATGTGCTAACATCTGTGTTAACAGATTGGGAAACATTGCAACCCATCCAGACTTGAAACTTCAGCACCTTTCAATGGATGGAACGGATTGTGATCATAAGCAGGTGTGCCTTGGTATTACAATGTACAATATAGATGCTCTCTGTTACAGATCCAGACTCTCATATTGCTGCCATTTTCCTTAGCATGATTTAATGCATGTTTTAAGGTAGACACTGGCTAATGGCTGTCCATTATTGTGAGGAGAGAGATTAAAAGTGTTTTAAAATTGTAACATTTTATCATAATATAGGGCTGGATCCAGACTTAAGTAAGTACTTGAAATTAGTTACTCCTGGGCTAAACCATGTTGATTGCAGGGGAATCATATTTCATCTGTTGCAAATAGTATTAGAGCTGAGAAGTGATGTTTCCTATCCCAAGTCTTAATAACAGTATGATAGTAAAGCTGGTCAGTATCTGTGTGCAGTAAGCAATTCAAAGATCTATCCCTGCATGCAAAGATTACAATTAACTTGACTCCCCCTGCAATCAACATGGTTTAGCCCAGGAGTAACTAATTTCAAGCACTTACTTAAGTCTGGATCCAACCCATAGTACTGACCACTCAGGGAAATGGCATTTTCCAGCTTTTTATGGTTATCCCTGAAAACAGGGTTATGGTATTATTCCCCAAAGGGTGTGTCTTTGGCAACTAATAAACTTATATAGATATTTATATCTATATGATGACAGATTACAATGAGAAAAACACCCTTATGCTTATTGCCAGGGAAACTGTCAATTTAAATATAAATTGCAGTTAAACAAATAAAATACACAAGATCATCAATATATTTGCATAATTCCAACTACTGCCAAGGAAGTACTGACAGTCATCCAAATTTTACTACCCATTTTTTTTTGCTGAATATTCATTAGTAAACGACAAATAAAAGTTACTAATTAGACATTGCAAAAGTAATTGTAAAAAAAAATAAAAAATCAATATGTGCATAAAAGTGACCCCTGTGAAATAGCTCTTGGAGGCTGCCCATGCCTTGCAGCCCTGTCTGAGTACCATCTGTTGTACTATTTCTATTGATGTATTGACAGGAAAAGGCACACAAAACAAAACCTTGCCACATTAGCTACCTGGCTTTAGTGTGTGTGTGTGTGTGTGTGTGTGTATGTGTGTGTGTGTGTGTAGATTTCCTTCTATTTTTTGTTATATTGTCTGATTAATAAAGATGCACTGAATATGGCTCAAACCATTTCCAGGCCACGAGAAGCCAATACAATGTAATCTTTAGCTTTGATTGCAGTTTAACCATCGTTTCATCATCTCCATCTTCACCATCATGCTTATTAAAGCAAAACTGTCAACTTCCCATGTGTGATGTGTGTGGTTTCTTGTGACACTCACCTTCTTACCCCACTTAACTATGATATATATAAATATATCTATCTAAAATTAAGAGACAGACACCAAGCTTTGTGGGAACTATAATTTTATTTGATTTTACTATTGATTTATTTGATTAATTGATTAACTGTCAATGACCTGTTAAGGTCGTAATAATGATAACTTTTAAATTTTGATGGGGACCAAAGAAAGCAGGTAACGTGTAAACAATAACATCATAATATAATGATGTTTAAATAAATATATTAATAACTAATGGCAAGCGAAAACCAGCAACCAATTGCACGCTTACAAAAACCCTATGGCCTAACACCTCATTTAAGTGTAACGAGAGCGCCCGCATGTACGCGTCTCCAGCCGCGGGTAACACCACCTCCAAACAACAAAAACACAGGTCAAAGTTATCCTACAACCAGTAGCACCTTAACAGACCTGAAATACAAACCAACGCAAAACAACAGAGAATATATACATATTATTCCTGCTTTCCGCCACGGCTGGGCCCTCTGACCAGCCACCATCAACTCCACTCTAAACTAAACATTAACCTTGAACAAAAAGGACCTCCAAAAACTAGCAGCTCCAAAAACCACAACAATACCTTCAACTGATAAATGTACCCCATCCGGCGATACTGTGTCTAAACACCATATGAGAAATACCTCCGAGCCCCAGAATACAGACTTTCACTGCTCTATGCAGCTTCCTCCTCACCACCAACCAACTCCTTTCAATCTTGTGAAAAAATCCCCAGGAACACCGGGGTATTATGTCAGACCAGGTAATACTGGCCAATAACGTTTCCTCCCACGCGTAAAAACTACCACGTTCGGAGCACGTTTCCTTCAAGCGCATTAGGCCACATCATGCCTCTCACACCCTTCCAGACTATCATCAGTTCCTCTGGCGTCTGAACACCTCAGGATGTTACATGCCTTTCGGCCAAATACATAAACGAGTAACTTACCACCTTATGCCACGACGTCCAAGCAGCCACAGAAATAATAGACAACCGTGAGCCGAAGTTATTCAAACATCAATTCATCAACTACTAAATAGATGAAGGAATGCCAACGATCCTGGGTGAAGGTGAAAACCTCAACACATTACCTGGGCCTTTCTATATAAGACTATGGGGCAACCGCCTAATAAATGCAACACATATTACTCGCCGAGATACTGATGTGCAAACGTATGTTCGCATTGATCTCATCCCAAACCTCCACCATGGACCCGCATGGGTCATTATTGTCCATCATCAGCAAGAGGCCGGAGGTAAGTGTAAACGCCTTAGATTTCCAACGACCCAACTTTCTAATGTCCTCCACCAGAAGTCCTTGCGCTGCTGCAGACAAATCCGCCCCCATGCGGAATGCATGAGTCCCGTACTCAGCTGGTTTCAGTCCCGGTTGCGACAGCATTCTCTAAAAAACAACTGTAAACTGGTAGCGGGACAGTGGAATACTATTCACATGCACATGCAACACTAAACCAGCCTCAGATCTCACAGCAGCATCACAACATCCTAAATTAACTGGGAAAACATTGATACCAGAGTGCTTTGCAAAACTGAATCCAGCATTCCCTGCAGCCTGGTCAGCTTTGCCCCCATGAATCCTAAATTGTATAATTTCAGCATGAATTACAAAATTTTACCAAAAGGCCCATGGAGGTTGAGAATTTAGATGCTGCTACTAACTCGCTAAAGCGTAAGGCGCCAGCAAAAGCAAAGCTAAATGTAGTGCGAAATAGTAGTGTCTCAGCCACTGCTCCCATCATTCTAGACAAACAGTTAATAGATATCAGAGAGACGTTGGCTTAGCCTTTGCCCATCCCTTCAGGGCTTTAGATGGGAGGAAAAACATTTTGTAAAATCCATTTACCCTCCGAGTTACTGCGCAGAAAGCTATGCCCACTAGGGTGGATGACATATATGCATGTGATTTCCCAGGTGATCCCCCCAACAGCATAAATTCATAGAGGCAGTCCCACTGGTCACTGACAGCCCAACCCTGTGCATTACAGAATGACGACCAACTTGCCCAGGCAGCCGGATAGTTCAGCCAGTTAGAGGGTGCTAATGACAGCCGCTCAAGGTATTCTATCTTAGACCAGCCACCTACCAAGTAGAGACAGGGCACGGTGTCCCAGTCCACGCTGCGTCAGGAGCTAACAAGCAAAATCCACACCAATTAAATCTGGAGAGAGCGTCAGCCAATCCATTGTCCACTCCTGGGACATGAGCTGCCCAAAAGTTAGTGTTAAACTCCAGCCCCTCCAAACTAGGGGCCGTATTCAGACCTCCGGCCGCATTGCATATGCGGCCGGAGTTTACCGATATGAACTACTGCGAATGCGCAGTAATTTTGTTACGACATCTACGTTACTTTTTGCAACGTAGATTGCGTATACGCGGTCTTAAAGGTCTGAATACAGCCCTAGGTGTCTGAGTAAACGTAGCACTGGAGGGGATGACGCACCCCGTATATGAATGACCTGCACAACCCCCAGATTATTGCCCCAAAGCACTATGCTCCTATTATGGAGGCAGTCGACCCAGAGCTCCACTGTGACCACTATCTGTAAAAATACCAACAGCAATAAATTCCTGGTGAACCCATTCTCTTGCCAATCATTTGGCTAGGTGTCACCAATCCACTGCATCTGTCAGCAGCTACCGCTCATGCTGGACATGGTAGACGCAGGCCATATGCACATGCCACTAAATCCTTCCTAGAATGAATCCCTAGAGGCCGGATCCTCTGCACAAGGACTTATGAAAACTAGGATCTCCTCCCATTCTCTTCCCCCCTTCCCGGGGAGCAACCAATGACAACAGGAGGGGTGAGTGGCACCATTTGAATCCCACCCACACACCCAGGGAGTTTAATATGCTTCAAGTTAAATAGGATTAACTCTCTGCTGTTCTATTCAACATTACCCGTTCATCTACAATACTTATATTAAAATGCTTAAACAAATGCATTTACTTAGGCGCCGTTTCTATAAGAGTATGTTCAGTCAATAATTCTAATACTTTTTAAACCCTATCTGTACATGAAAATCTCTTAGAAAATAAGAGATTTAACAATTACAGTTTAGTGTAAAAAAATCACTAATGTGTGATGTGCGTTCTTTACACCGCTCTCTGAAAAATCACATTGTAAGGTGACAACATCAATGAATTTTAAAATGATGCAGCTGAAACCACAATCATGGTTGTATGTTAGCTGAATTCATTTAAAGAAAACTATAATTTAGCTTGTCCATACTCCTGTTCAAGCCCACTCTCTCCTCCTCTCTGTCCATGCTCTCTCCTTCACTCTGTTATTGCGTTCTGCTCCAGTAGAGTACCAATCAGTTAAACCTCTGTCAGCTCTCTAAGCATTAAGCTCACATACTGTGCCACATCCTTGTAAAGTGTAACATTTTCCATCAATAACATAAATATAAAAATCTGAACAAATGTATGACTTATGTGATCAAATCCTTTACTAATGTCACACATACAAATTAATCTAGTATTGTTTTAAATTATGTCACAGTTGGAAAAATGTTGGAGGATTTGGTAGTAAATTGTTGCCATCTTAAATGTGTTCATATTGTAATACTCAGTCCTTCCACACAATGTCAAAAACATTTGCCATGTAAAGAGTTTGTAGTGGGTACTAAGAAGCTTCTCTCATATTGTCACATTAGCAGGTTTGACAGATGTTATGTTGGTGCAGCTGATGTGTGGTGAGCCGGTACCTGGTTGTTTATGTCACCTGGTATGGCAGACTGTGTGATGCATAGATTAGGTCTGTTTTTTGCCCAGGTACAAATCTCCTTATTTAATATCTTTTGGAGAGTCATCTTGACCTGATAGCTGAACATTATACTGTCCCCACTTAAGAAAAATAGGGGGTTCCCCTCTTTTGTATTTTATTAAGGAGGCATCTGAAAAATGCAGTTTTAAAGATATCATTATATGTGAGATATTGTTACGTTTTTACTGAAGAACCTTTTATAATAAAACGCTAATATTTATATAACTACACATACGGAGTGTTTTTTTTAACAAACAGGAGGAGAGAACCCATAAGGATTTCTATATGCTATCTCACCAAGAGGTGAAAAAAGTGAGTGCATTACCTCTCCAGCAGTATACCTCACAACCTTCACTGTGTTGTACGAGGCTGGGCTCTCGATTTCCTCATTTGTCTTTTATGGGTGGAAGTGTATATGTTTTGTTATTAGGAAATCTTTGTATATTATACCTATGACTGCTGGATAATAAAGGCTTATTTGAATTAATTGACTGAACCTATACAAAGATAAAAAGCAATATTAACATATCTAGCAATAATAGTAAACTGATAAATAGGAGATTCATAATGCAACCTCTCAGAGCAATGTGTGCAAATGCTAGGAGCTTGAGAAATAAAATCCCTGAATTAATCGTAATAATGGCAAGGGATAATCCAGATATTGTGGGAATCACAGAATCATAGTGCAATGAAAATCATGACTGGGACCTAGCTATACCGGGTTATAATTTATTTAGA
>WWET01001274.1:63587-76068 GCA_011038615.1 Limnodynastes dumerilii | reverse complement strand
GGGTGATAGATAAATGGAATATTCTCCAATCTGAGGTGGTTGAGGCCAATACAGTAGAACAATTTAAACATGCTTAGGATAAATATAAGGGTATCCTAAATTGTAAACCAAATCGAGGGTAAATAGGGTCTAGGGTCAATATAGTTTTTAATGAACAAATGGGCAGACTAGATGGGCCATGTGGCTCTTATCTGCCGTCACTTTCTATGTTTCTATGTTTCTATAAAAGAAACTTTGTATAGGTTCAGTCAATTATTTCAAATAAATTAATTCTTACATTTTGAATTTTTTTTTGGAAACACATTCAAGTATTTAAACAGCCCTTATGTCAGCTGTTATTCCCATATTATCCAAGTCTACTATATCTCTTGCCCTCCTAATGAGGTTATTTTCTGAAAGGGACAAGTTTTGTATGATTGTGAATGGCCTGTGGTTATACCATCCTCTCCAACTTTGGTCTATTTCTCGGTTTTGGCTTCTTGTTGACTTTTGAGTCTGCTGAGTCACTTAAATTCACTAAAGCTGGAGGCAGTCATGCAGTATGTATATAAGAAATCTTTTAATCATAAATCCCCAGGTAACATGATACAAATCATATTTACAGTATGTTACTGAAGAATGAAGAAAATAAAAAAATTATTTCAGGAACAAGGAAAGAAGAAAATTTGCACCTCAGCAAAACTATGTTGCACTGTAGAGGAAAAAATAAAAAATGTGCAGATAGAATTGGTAAAGCCATATCCTAGGTCAGATTAATATTAAAGTATAAATACAAAGAGGTCCAGTATTAGTGTGTAATTTAAAATATATATATTTATTGCAATAAAAATAGAATAATCTCCACTTTTGCAACTTTGCCTCCCTCTAACACATCAAGCAGATAGAAGATGTTCATAACCTTGAACATCCCTAATAGTGCCTACAATGCTGACTCTAAAGGCAGAAGGGGCAGGATTAGCAAGTGCTTGGCTACATTATCCAGACATGTACATGTGCACTCATAGGGCCTTATTTACTAAGGTCGATGTTGGCAAAATAGTGCAAAGTCACGGATTTTTTTCACCATCGTCGTATTTGCTAAAGCCAAAGTCCCGGGACTTTGGGCTTTTTCACCACCAAATCAACCAACATCGCTCTACCCTCCCAGTCCCGACTTTTCTAATGTAACCTATACAATAAGATTCATTCTCTAAAGGTGATTTGATTAAATCGCCTCTAGTGCGATCCGTGAGGGCTTAAAAAAAAATCTGTCCTAGAAAGCGCCTCACACTTTAATAGAAAAACACGGCAACATAGTTGACGTGTTTTTCACAAAGTAAAAAACAGTAGATGCATTTTTCTAACAGTTATCCTTCCAACGCATATACTACTATAAGGAAAAGTATGGCCATGTGTTTGTGGCCATGCTAATCCTTATAGTAGTGTAAACAGCCGCCTGATAAGTGATAGGATTCTACAATCAAATGTGTTATGTGTCCCTAAAAAATGTAAAAAGTACCCAACTAAACATTGCAATATTATATAACCTAACACTACATGTTAAACCATGAATAAAATGTGTAAAAAATGCTGATGTGTATAGCGATTATAATGGTGGCCACAGTGACAAAATGTACCCCAAAGTGTATTTTAGTGTAGAAATATGATAATAACATAAAAAATGTCACCGTTTAGCAGTCATCTGTCTTGGGATGACTTGCTTGTATTTTCAGCTTCTTATGAAGATATTCTTTCAATGTTGCTTGCAGATGCTTGTCATCTTGCTAGAAGAGGTTCTCCCGGTACTGGCAGCTGGTCTATGGCCTCTTCTGGCCCTTTCCAAGACGCACCCCTTCGTCCTCCTCGGTGTCCCCGCTACTAATGTAAACCGAGCAACAACCGGTTTGTTGCTAGAAGAGGCCAGAGACCAGCTGCCAGCACCTGGAGAACCTCTTCGAGCAAGATGACAAGCATCTGCAAGCAACATTGAAAGAAGATCTTCAGAAGAAGCTGAAAATACAAGCAAGTCATCCCAAGGCAAATGAGTCGCTACATTTATTTATTATGTTATTACACATTTTTACACTAAAATACACTTTAGGATACGTCTTGTCATGGTGGCCACCATTATAATCGCTATGTAACACTAAGGGACATTTTTTACACATTTTATTCAGGGTTTAACATGTAGTGTTAGGTTATGTAATATTGCAAGGTTTAGTTGGGTACTTTTTAACATTTTTTTGGGACACATTACACATTTGCTTAGAGACTTCTATCACTTATCAGGCTGCTGCTTACACTACTATAAGGATTAGCATGGCCACAAACACATGGCCATGCTTTCCCTTATAGTAGTATATGTGTCAGCAGGATAAGTGATAGAAAAATGTATGGCGATTTTGAGATGGCGAATCGCCGTGACTTTCAATAGAAAGCATGACGATTTTTTCATTTTAAAATCGATCAACATCGACGGGGATTCTACATCGATGCCAAAAATTCGGGCACAGTAAATGCCTCGATTTTTGGTAAAAAATCGCTGCTAAAACCCAGCAATGATGATCGATGTAGAATTGCTGTCAATAATCGACCTTAGTAAATGAGGCCCATAAGTTAAATACTTCCACTTTGTCCAACTAAAGTGTGTTTAAATTCTAGGGAACACACAAATTCATCCAAGCCTCTCATATATTCTCTATAGTCTAGATGGGTCAGAATGTGTTAGAATATGTTAGAGAGGTAACAATGGATGAGTACACATGAGTCATAGGCAAGAGTGGCCCTAATCCGATTAAAAGCCATAGAATTATTGATTTTTGCAAAGTGTAACAGGAAGCAGAAGTTCTAGCTATTATAAACACAAAAGTAACAATCATTATATCTACCACAATCACCCATAAACTACTTTTCCTACACTCCCTAGTAACAACTTTCAGTAATTATTGTCTGTTGGCAACACATGAGAGTTGGATAGGAAATGCCATAAGGGGACAAAAACCCATAACATCTAAATAGTACTTAATTATATGAGGGAACTGAACACGCAGGTAGTAAAAAATTGTTCAATAAATGAACTGCATGACAGACAGACAAATGCATCTGTTAATATCATAAGACAGCAGCTAATGTTTTACTGAATATTAAGAGCATGGGTAGGCCAGGTGGGCTTATCAGTCAACACTTTCAATTTCTATGTAAATGTATATTTCGACTTAAGAAGATAGCAATTATAAAAGTTAGAGAACTGGGTTGTATTTCTTCCAGCAAAACTCGTACCATGCTGTGCTCTAGAGCATTTAATTTCAATTCACTCTGAATTTCCCACTATCTATTTTCAAAGTTCTGTAAGATTCCAAACCCATCAAAATATGTCAGAGAAGGTCAGGAGGGAGATGTGAAGGTGCTTAGCATACAAAGAGGTTTGCATGGACAGATCTGTAAGCTACAGTAACATTTGTGCATTCATGTATATAGTATGAATGATTTTAATAGTATTTTGATTTTTAAAAAAAATTGTGATTTTGGAATGCATTCCCTGTAATTTGCAGGTAGATGACCAAGCTGAATATAAGTATTTAGTCATAGTATTCAGAGTTTTATCCAGTGATTACAATTAAAATGCCATTTCCATTTTAGGATAACATAAAAGAAGAAATGGTTTACCCAATAAAGTATTATCCAAACCTTCACCAATTTCTGTAATGCCAATTGCATGATGTCACTTTTAATCACCTAAATTCCTGATTTATCTTAAATATTCATTTTGTAAAACAATGTTACATAGCTGTTTCCTTAAATGTTTCTTATAAGAAGTTACTAAAACCCCTTTCACATGTGAAAGGTACCAGGGTCTCAGGATTCAGACACAGGAAAAGAGAAGGGTTTATCCCATATTCAACCCCGGTAAGTGGTGGTGTGAAAGGTGCTGACCCGGGCTTTTAAACCCTGGTGTCATCTAACACAACTGATTGGATAGATTTGTTTACTGTTGCTATGACAACTGTAAAGAAATCTATCTCCAGGAGGTGTGTGTAGCCCTTTATACTGTCAGGGCAGACCTGGAATATTTTTGGGGGCTAAAAGCCATGTCAATAACCCGAATTAAAAAACCTGAGTTTTTGCCGTGGTGGAGATGTGAAAGCAGCATAATGCTGATCTTCAATAAAGTACAATTTAGTTTGAACACAATTAATCATATTCTATACCATGATAGAATTTTATACGGAGGAACAGGGTCTGATTAAGGATTTCAGCCACTCTAAGCTAACTTCTTTATGCCCACACTGTGCACAAGTGCCAGCCTATTATAGCCTATAAAAAATGTGTGTATAGAAGGCTATTTATACATATTCATTGCAAAAGCAATTATATTGTGCAGTATATAATATACAAAAAGCACTTAACACCGTTGTTGTTCTGGTCATTTGATCTTTGAGTGGGCATTATGACCTCACATGATCTAATCACATGATGTTGCTTGGAACAGTCACTACTTGCTTAAGCAGCTTAATATGTAAATAAAAAAAAATAAAAAAAAGCAATAACAGGAGACTGTTCTCCCATAATCTCTGTATCACGCATGACTAGAGAAATAGAGGAATGTTCCTCTCATCTAGATCAGTCATTTTTCAAATATGTGAACCATGACAAACAGAAATTTGGGAAAAAGAGGGTAAAGATAAAGTGAGAGCCAAGCCTGTTAACCAATAGTAGTGTTGGGTCAGATATTGAGAACATCGTAGATCATGGAGTTTTAAATAAAAAGTTACAGACATTGGGCCGGATCCAGAACTACGTCCGTCTTCCATAGACGTACGTTAACAGTAGCTACTGCGCATGCGTAGTAGCTATTGTACATAATCTGCGTATCGTTTCGAAACGTAGATTGCGTATATGCGGTCTTTTAGACGACATATGCAGATCTGGTGAAATGTAGGCTATATCCCAGCCAGTTCGGAACTGGCTGGGAGCGAACGGCCCTTTCTAAATAGAGCCGTTTGGGGCTCTGTTAAACACAATGGGGCTGATCCAGTAACTGTAACTAAAGGTGCAAATTATCACTGGGACAATGAGAGTTGCAAAGTCATAAAACAATTTTTTATTATTTTGAAACAGAATTTAGGTTATTTAACCAGCTATAGCTGTAAGTTCTGCTAATGGTACAATCCCCTCCCTCCTCTGTACCTCTCCTGCAGGCTCCAGGGGCAGTGGTCTTTTAGACCGCATATACGCAATCTACATATCGAAACGATACGCAGATTACATACAATAGCTACTACGCATGCGCAGTAGTTATTGTTCATTGAATTACGTCCGTCTATGGAAGACGGACGTAGTTCTGGATCCGGCCCAATACCCCATACTGACACCGTGAAAAAGTTTTTGGGAGATTTTTGAAAATGTATTAAAAATCAAAAAACAAAGAAATCACATGTATATAAGTATTCAAGCCTTTGCTCAATACCTTGTTGATGCACCTTTGGCAGCAATTACAGCCTCAAGTCTTTTTGAAAATGATGCCACAAGTTTGGCACACCTATCTTTGGGCAGTTTCGTCCCATTCCTCTTTGCAGCACCTCTCAAGCTTCATCAGGTTGCATGGGAAGCGTCGGTGCACAGCCATTTTCAGATCTCTCTCTGTGAATACTTTCCGGATGCACTGTATATAGTATAGCCGGACGTACCAGAGCAGCATTCCGGCACCTTTTTCATAACAGCAGTATTCAAGCCTTTGCTTAATACCTTGTTGATGCACCTTTGGCAGCAATTACAGCCTCAAGTCTTTTTGAAAATGATGCCACAAGTTTGGCACACCTATCTTTGGGCAGTTTCGTCCCATTCCTCTTTGCAGCACCTCTCAAGCTTCATCAGGTTGCATGGGAAGCGTCGGTGCACAGCCATTTTCAGATCTCTCTCTGTGAATACTTTCCGGATGCACTGTATATAGTATAGCCGGACGTACCGGAGCAGCATTCCGGCACCTTTTTCATAACAGCAGTATTCAAGCCTTTGCTTAATACCTTGTTGATGCACCTTTGGCAGCAATTACAGCCTCAAGTCTTTTTGAAAATGATGCCACAAGTTTGGCACACCTATCTTTGGGCAGTTTCGTCCCATTCCTCTTTGCAGCACCTCTCAAGCTTCATCAGGTTGCATGGGAAGCGTCGGTGCACAGCCATTTTCAGATCTCTCTCTGTGAATACTTTCCGGATGCACTGTATATAGTATAGCCGGACGTACCGGAGCAGCATTCCGGCACCTTTTTCATAACAGCAGTATTCAAGCCTTTGCTTAATACCTTGTTGATGCACCTTTGGCAGCAATTACAGCCTCAAGTCTTTTTGAAAATGATGCCACAAGTTTGGCACACCTATCTTTGGGCAGTTTCGTCCCATTCCTCTTTGCAGCACCTCTCAAGCTTCATCAGGTTGCATGGGAAGCGTCGGTGCACAGCCATTTTCAGATCTCTCTCTGTGAATACTTTCCGGATGCACTGTATATAGTATAGCCGGACGTACCGGAGCAGCATTCCGGCACCTTTTTCATAACAGCAGTATTCAAGCCTTTGCTTAATACCTTGTTGATGCACCTTTGGCAGCAATTACAGCCTCAAGTCTTTTTGAAAATGATGCCACAAGTTTGGCACACCTATCTTTGGGCAGTTTCGTCCCATTCCTCTTTGCAGCACCTCTCAAGCTTCATCAGGTTGCATGGGAAGCGTCGGTGCACAGCCATTTTCAGATCTCTCTCTGTGAATACTTTCCGGATGCACTGTATATAGTATAGCCGGACGTACCGGAGCAGCATTCCGGCACCTTTTTCATAACAGCAGTATTCAAGCCTTTGCTTAATACCTTGTTGATGCACCTTTGGCAGCAATTACAGCCTCAAGTCTTTTTGAAAATGATGCCACAAGTTTGGCACACCTATCTTTGGGCAGTTTCGTCCCATTCCTCTTTGCAGCACCTCTCAAGCTTCATCAGGTTGCATGGGAAGCGTCGGTGCACAGCCATTTTCAGATCTCTCTCTGTGAATACTTTCCGGATGCACTGTATATAGTATAGCCGGACGTACCGGAGCAGCATTCCGGCACCTTTTTCATAACAGCAGTATTCAAGCCTTTGCTTAATACCTTGTTGATGCACCTTTGGCAGCAATTACAGCCTCAAGTCTTTTTGAAAATGATGCCACAAGTTTGGCACACCTATCTTTGGGCAGTTTCGTCCCATTCCTCTTTGCAGCACCTCTCAAGCTTCATCAGGTTGCATGGGAAGCGTCGGTGCACAGCCATTTTCAGATCTCTCTCTGTGAATACTTTCCGGATGCACTGTATATAGTATAGCCGGACGTACCGGAGCAGCATTCCGGCACCTTTTTCATAACAGCAGTATTCAAGCCTTTGCTTAATACCTTGTTGATGCACCTTTGGCAGCAATTACAGCCTCAAGTCTTTTTGAAAATGATGCCACAAGTTTGGCACACCTATCTTTGGGCAGTTTCGTCCCATTCCTCTTTGCAGCACCTCTCAAGCTTCATCAGGTTGCATGGGAAGCGTCGGTGCACAGCCATTTTCAGATCTCTCTCTGTGAATACTTTCCGGATGCACTGTATATAGTATAGCCGGACGTACCGGAGCAGCATTCCGGCACCTTTTTCATAACAGCAGTATTCAAGCCTTTGCTTAATACCTTGTTGATGCACCTTTGGCAGCAATTACAGCCTCAAGTCTTTTTGAAAATGATGCCACAAGTTTGGCACACCTATCTTTGGGCAGTTTCGTCCCATTCCTCTTTGCAGCACCTCTCAAGCTTCATCAGGTTGCATGGGAAGCGTCGGTGCACAGCCATTTTCAGATCTCTCTCTGTGAATACTTTCCGGATGCACTGTATATAGTATAGCCGGACGTACCGGAGCAGCATTCCGGCACCTTTTTCATAACAGCAGTATTCAAGCCTTTGCTTAATACCTTGTTGATGCACCTTTGGCAGCAATTACAGCCTCAAGTCTTTTTGAAAATGATGCCACAAGTTTGGCACACCTATCTTTGGGCAGTTTCGTCCCATTCCTCTTTGCAGCACCTCTCAAGCTTCATCAGGTTGCATGGGAAGCGTCGGTGCACAGCCATTTTCAGATCTCTCTCTGTGAATACTTTCCGGATGCACTGTATATAGTATAGCCGGACGTACCGGAGCAGCATTCCGGCACCTTTTTCATAACAGCAGTATTCAAGCCTTTGCTTAATACCTTGTTGATGCACCTTTGGCAGCAATTACAGCCTCAAGTCTTTTTGAAAATGATGCCACAAGTTTGGCACACCTATCTTTGGGCAGTTTCGTCCCATTCCTCTTTGCAGCACCTCTCAAGCTTCATCAGGTTGCATGGGAAGCGTCGGTGCACAGCCAAAAAAAAAAAGAACAGGGGGGGGGGCGCAATTTTGGGATTTGCCCCAGGTTCCATTTACTCTAGATACGCCCCTGCCCACAGTAAGAAGTAAGAACATGAAGGATGCAAATGAAAAGAAGTAAACAAAAACATAAAGAAGCAAAAAAAAATAAGAAAAAGGAAATTTATAGTTACTTTTTATCTGTAAATGTATAATAGTTTAATAAAAACTGATTTTACTATAATAAAAAAAGCTTGAATTTTCTTTCGTTTTGTGATGTTTAACAGTGACGTAAAGATAATGAAGCCCAGAGCAATTTCAAAACATGTGCCTTACCTTATTATTCGTTGTGAGTCCCCCGCTGCGAAGGCTCGCATTGCGAATTAGGGACAGCCAAAAGCTGTTTTTTGGCTGTCCCTATTTCGATTGCAAGTCTTCTCAGAAATTTATTTTTTATGAATGGGTGAGTATGCAATGTTGGAATCTGGTATTAAAGCAAAAACCTTTCAACCTATAAATGACCGCAGAAGGCGGTAGAATAACGAATAAACCCTCCCTCCCACCATAAGATGAAGATACGAAGGTCCGTTAACTGGTTGAGTACCAAAGCTTTAAAAGGTTATATTTACCAAAGCAGAGTTTAATCCAAAGGGTCGATACCGCGTCCTATACACTCGCAAGATATCTGGGTCATAACACCACCAGGTCGTCAAAACAGAAGACAGAGCTACCTTATCGCTCAGTACAATATATATACAATTTTATCAAAGCTTGCTGACGTCACTAGGCTTCCTGGTGACAGCTGGTCGGGGGTTTCGTTTGATCATCTGGACAAATCCTTTGAAGCTTGGTCCTTTGTTCTATGGCGTAGGTATCGGTCATCCTGTGTGCCATGAATATTTACCGTATTTCCCTATGTATAACATTCTCTTTTTTATAAGACGCACTACATTTTTGGAACCTAAATTTTTTTTTACATTTTTTTAAATGTATTTTTTCAATATTATTTTTAGCCTTACTTAATAAAAAATTGGGTGCATCTTATACAAGGGATAAGGGGATGCAACACTAAACTTACCTTTGCTGTCCCTCCGGCGGTGTTAGACACTCTCCCATGCAGCTCTGACTCAGACTGTCTCCCTCGCGGTGCACGCTGTACAATGACATTGCGTGACCTAAGTGTTGCATCCCCTGTATAAGACGCACCTGATTTTTAGACCCATTTTTTGTCTAAAAAAGGTGCGTCTTATATATAAGGGAAATACGGTAACTAGGTTTCTGACATTATATTTAACTAAAATATAATTACGCTCCTATCTTATGATCGCAATATGCGATCGCATTTAAAGGTCTATCTTCGCTAATACAATATCAAGATCTACACTCACATACTCACATGGACTGACAGTCTATTAAACATAAGTTTTAGAACTTTGGAATTCAATTTATTATACAATCTTGCATAGCACTCGCAAACATTAATAAGCAGGAACGTAGGAATATTCGCATAAGCACGGGCATGCACACCTCATCGTGTGCGTGCAGCCGCGTGTGTATATTCGCGCCAAAAGCTATTCCTTTGTCTGAGACGAAATGCAAAAGACTTCAAACTTGTTTTATATATTGATTACAGCATAACTCTTTATTTTATTATTTTATGTCTTATTATACTTTAACAGCAATTTGCATACTCACCCAATCACTTTCGTAAGTGCCGCCGCTGGGGACTTAGGGTTAGGATGCATGGGGGAGGGGGGATTTAGGGTTAGGGTTAAGCTGCAGGGGGGAGGGCTTAGGGTTTGGGTTAGGGAGCGGGTTGGGGGAAACTCACCTTTCGGAGCACCGTGTTCGGTGCTCCAGGGATCGATTGCTATGCCTCATCGGTTCTGAACTGGCTGGGAGCGAACGGCCCTTTTCGAATTGGTGCTGTTCCCAACAGGTGCCCACACTCCTTATTATGATAGAGCTTTTCAATATTATATAAGGGTCTGGGTGTCTCTTTACAGACTTTGAGAAGAATGGAAGCTATATGTTATATGAAATTGTGTTTAAAGTAAGTCACATATTATATCTGTCCAGACATATATATCATTTAATTTATATAAAAGTTTTAACTTTTAACATCCCGGATCACCATGCAATGCAGCAAGCATACCAATGACATGCACACTATGCAAATAGCCTGCCAGTGACCTACACACAATCCAAAGATCTCACTAGTGAGAGGTAAAGTGTGGACAAACAAAGCCATGTACAGTAAGGACTGCAAGGCACAACAACGTAGAATGTTATGACTGCATACCTGCTACAGGACAAGTGTACATCTGAGGCAAGGGTGTAACTATATGGGGTGCAATGGGTTTAATTGCTATGGGCCAGGCATCACCCCACCACACCTGTACAGGATGTACTTACCATTTTACGATGAGCTGGCGATGGTGCTTCATAAGCATTGTGGAGTCTGTCTCTGCAGCACTACAATAGAGAGTCACAGTGGCAGGAAACACCAGACACTGTTACTCTACAGCGAAAAATTCCACACCATTGCCTAAGAAACAGCCAGCGCTAGCTCCTCTATCATTACATGCACTGACGCTGACGTGATGACATCAGTGTTTTGGTAGAGAAGACAAAGGAGTAACTAAGTGCCATTGCTGAAGACAGCCAAACTAGGGGGCCCCTTCAAAATTCTGATATGTGGCCCACAAAGTTCTAGTTACACCCCTGAGGGGATGATTTATAACAAACCAGATATATACTGAAGACTGGAGATATATACTGAAGACTGGAGATATATATTGAGGACTGGAGATATATACTGAAAACTGGAGAATATCTCTTGTGAAGAAGATGTGAGTCCTTGAGTACTAGATTAAGGCAGGGAACTTTAAACATGAAATGATTTATTGTATTACAAAGCCTTTTATTTCTGGCTCCACTTTATGCATTCTCAGAAATGTAGATCAGTGTTGTAATAAACCTTTGCTTGGAGGACAACAGACAGTTTTAAATCCAGAAGCAGAAATGATACCACAACAATTCAGAAAGATGGATCGATGAAGGAGAATAGTGCATGTATAAATTTCTGCTTGCATCCATCACACTGCATTGTCACTGAAAGCTGGTGTTTACCGAGGAGTTTATTTCCATAGGGAACAACATTCCCTCTTTCTAGTGGATTTCTGGTATCATTGTGAAGCCGTTCAATGAAGCTTAGATCAATGATACATAGGTGTCTGTAAAGAACTGTTAATGGTCTGCTCATATCTGTATTTTTACAGATAAAGGAGATAACTCCATACAACAGTGGATGAAAAAAACATTAGCAATCATCATTTATTTTTTGTACCTAATACATTCATTATTTAATATTAAAATCAATTTAATAAAGAACAAATATGATGGAATCTTATGGTAGACCCATAAAGGAAAGGGTTTTATCAGATGCCCTCTATGTCTGTGTTTTCTGTCTGTACCATGGAGTTAGAAAAAACAATAATGTGAGCTCAGTGAGTCATACACAGTATATTGCAGGTAGAGCGTATACACGGGACCATATTCACATATCCGGATGTGTTATGTGCGTACAGATCTGCACCTCACTCACCCATCCTGCCCATATCCCACTCCCTGTTTGTAGGTACATAATGGCACTTACGAGTGCCATAGGGCTACCTTAACTATCCGTGCAATGTCTGTTGCCTCCCCCCGCCCTCCCTGGCTAATCTAAATCCCTCCCCCCTCCGACTTCTACCTAATCCCTCCCCGAGGCGGCATTACACCACCTCTTTCTACTTAGAATACTCTTTAAAGAGGTAATCTACGTAACAAACTGGTATGTAGATTGTGTAAAGGACCTACTACCAATGTGTAGTAGGTCCTTTACTAAGGACATGCACCTAAGAAGCGTCTGCTTCTTAGTTGTGAATATGGGCCACAGATCACAGACAAGCATGGTTAGCTTACTGTATATACTGCTTAATAGGGTCATAGGCCCCGACACTTTAGTGTGGATTAAGCACATCCGGACTCGCATTGCTCTGCACCTAAGTGGCACTTCCCCTGACATTCCCCTGTTTTTAGATGCCTAATGGCACTTGAGTAGCAACCTCTTAT
>WWET01001274.1:32054-56137 GCA_011038615.1 Limnodynastes dumerilii | reverse complement strand
CATCATGTCTCTGCAGCCCTTAGTATCCCCATCATGTCTCTGTAGCCCTCAGTATCCGCATCATGTCTCTGCCGCCCATCATTTTCCCCATCATGTCTCTGCAGCCTTACAATTTCCCTATCATGTCTCTGCAGCCTCTCAATGGGCCGTATGCAGAGCTTAAAGACCGCGTATACGCAAGCTGCGTTGCAACAAGTAACGTAAATTACGTTACAAAATTACTACGCATGCGCAGTAGAACATATCGGTAAACTCCGCCCGCATATGGATTGCGGCCGGAGCTCTGCATACGGCCCAATATCCCCATTGTGTCTCTGCAGCCCCCCTCCCAAATAACCCCATCGTGTCTCTGAGGCCCCCCAGTATTTCCCTTCATGTGCCTCCAGTCCTCCTCAATATTCTCCATTATGTGCCTCCAGCCCCCTCAGTATTCCACATAATGTGCCTCCAGCTCCCTTCATTATTCTCTATCATATGCCTCCAGCCCCCCTCAGTATTCCCTATTATGTGCCTCCAGCCCCCTCAGCATTCCCCATCATGTGCCTCCAGCCCCCCCAGTATTCCCCATCATGTTTATCCAGCCTCCCTTTAGTATTCCCCATTATGTGCCTCCAGCCCCCCTCAGTATTCCCCATAATGTAGAAAATATATATAAATGTGTCTGAAGGCGTTGGGAAAAACAGGGGGCTGGCTGCTACAGAAAATCTGTAAGTTCCACCAAAACTTACAACAAATAGAAAACGTGTGCAAAGAGTGAGTAAATAGGGCGCCTAGGGAGGGAAAAGATGTACCGGGTGAAGGGAAAATGGGTCAGGGGAATGGTATAAACAAAGCAAAAGGGGGGAAACCTGATCTAATCTAAAAAGACTGGGTGTGATAAATCTAAGGTGCAAAAACCTATACAATAAATATTAAATGGGCAAATATATATATAATAAAAACAAATCTACCTATAAGTAGAAACACATTGAACGGTGAATCTAAACTGAGTGAATGTCTCTGCGAATGAAAACCAAACTGTGATGAACGTGAATAATGCAAAAAAAAGGAGCTAAAAAAATATAGGATATTCAGTGCAACCACTGTCTGCTGACTGACAATGAATGTAAAATCAATCCATAAGAATTATATAAAATGTAACTTATCTAATGGGTAATGTATGTAAAGATAGCCAAGTATTAGCAATAGAGAAAATACAATAAATATACAAAAATGTTTTAGTCTTCCCAATTTGAATGGTAATAATCTTGTTTCTCTTGTTGATGATAGTTGGTATGTGGTTGGTTAGGATGACGCTTGAAAGGACAAGGGTGGTGGTATTGTTGCCACTAGTGATGAGGTGGTCTCCAATATTGTGGTCTTTTTTCCGACCCTTGTTGTTATTCCAGTATTGGTTTTGATATTGATCATGAGAGGGATTGAATGATGGTCGGTTATTCTGATATGTGGATGGAGCTGATGGTCCATTCCCATGATGAGTGGACGATCTTTGTTCATCTTGTTTCTTATTCATATTAATATTGTTGGTCCTCGCGTCTAATGTCCTTGTATCAGTAGGTAGTCTACCCATATTTATACAGCTATAACAGTAATAAATATCGCAGCTGTAATTGCCACCTTGGCAACCGATATCGCCTCTAAGGCAATGGTGGCCTGAGACGTACAGACGTCCTGCATCTTTAGCATGCAGTTTTTATTGGATAGAACCTGAGTCCCCAGAATTAATCATGCAAAACAAAAGCATTATATCCATTGCACTGTACAAGGTCCAACATTGTTTCAGGTTGTCTCAATTATCAAGCAGATATAAAATGAATCACATCCGCCACGGCAACGTAAATCATTTGAAAGCAAAACAACAACGGATCAGGATCTTGTGGATCCATATCTGTCCACTGAATGCAGTGTGAGCACATGTACAATCTTAAAAAGCTGGCGTTTTCCAATCCTAGCGACTGGAAGATGCTTCCTTTTCTGAAGTCTGGATCGAGTCTCTGCTTAAATCTGGTTAAATATTTTTTTTAAAGTTCTAATTCCATGATATTTTTAAGTTTACATTACCACATTTGTATTTATATATAGCTTTAGCAAGCTATAAAAAATTCATGAGAACAAACAGGCATTTTCACATTTATATTCACTGTAGCAAAATGATAAACATTGTAAAACGTTATTTAGACTTTGAAAAGTTTCTATATTTTTCTTTGAAAAGTTTCTATATTTTTCTTTGAAAAGTTTCTATATTTTTCTTTAGCATTTCAGTTGATTGGGCACTGGCCATGATCCAGAGTTAGGGCCTAAACCAGACTTAATAATAACAATGAATTTATTCACGCTGTATGCATAAAGCTGGCTGTGGAGACACATTGGGCTGGATCCAGACCTTGTTAAGTGCATTAACTTAGTTACACCGGGGCTAAACCATGTTGAATTCAGAGGGAGTCAAGTTAATGGTATACTTTGCATGCAGGGATATATCTTTGAATTGCTTACTGCACACAGATACTGACCAGCTTTACTATAACACTGTTATTTAGAATTGGGATAGTAAACATCACCTCTCTACTCTAAAACTGTTTGCAGCAGATGAAATATGACTCCCCTGAAATCAACATGGTTTAGCCCAGGTGTAACTAAGTTCATGCACTTAACAAGGTCTGGATCCAGCCCAACGACATCAAATCTGTTCATTCTTTTCATTAAGTTGCATATGCATTATTTATAGTCAGAGGAGTCAGAACAGGTGAGCTAAAGGGGCAAGTCACCTTCCATCTTAAAATGGGGTAGAAAGGAACAGAGGAAGTTCTGGAGATACTACAGCTTGTGGCATGCTATGAACTGGTACATAACTTTTACATACTGAATAGATTCATCCTACATCTATGCCTTCTTTTCCTTCCTTTCCCCTCTCTTCCGCTCACACCCGCAGTCCATTTCCTTCCCCCTCCTTATGTCTTCTCTAAGTTCATCCCTCCCACTTAGGGCTTCATTTACTAAGGGGCAATTTGCCTCAAATCACCAGAGATTGCAGTAGTTTACTGGCGATTTTAAGATCGTTGGATTTACTAAAGCAAAGTCTCCTTAAAATCGCTGTGGCAATTTTTTACATTCTGGCCATACAAATCTCAGGATTTACTAAGGGGAATTCAATAAATCGCTGGAGATTTGCCTTAAAATCACCTGAAAAAATTCTGATGGGTGTCGATTTCATAGAAATTGGCACTCAATTTGGTAAGAAAAACCCCCATCAGTTGTCAAAAAGTATAAAAAATCTATTTACATTACTAAAAATGTCTGCTGCAGCATGCCATTAACCCTTAGCATGCTGTGGCATATAGTACTATAAGGCACAGCATGCCCATGTATTCCATGGTTAATGGCATGCTGTGGCAGACATTTTTAGTAATGTTAGGGTTTTTTCTTAGTTAAAACTTTTAAAAACAATAATTTATAGAATTTCCAGCGGTCTGGCGATTTTTTAAGGGTTTATTCACCGCAAATAAACCCTTTAAAAATCATCAGACATAGCTGGAGTTTGAAAATCGCTATGTAAAATCGCCTAATAGTAAATACAGTGATTTTTCATTAAAAAAAACACCACTCAACTCCGCCGATTTTTTGTGGTGATTAAAATCGCCCCTTAGTAAATGAGGCCCTTAGTGTGTTAGCTTACTTGAGCAGGGCCCTCAATCCAAGTGTTTCCTCCTCCACCACTCCCCCCTTACTTCATACCCTCTTGTCCCCCTCTCCACACCATTTTTCCCTGTCCCCACCTGGTGTCACCCTCTCAACCTCTCACTGCGTTCTATCCCCTCCAACCTGATCTGCCAAGTTTGATACCTCGCATTTTGCCATGCTGTCTTTGCTTGCTTCACTTTGTTTTATTTTTGTGATATTTTTATATTTATATTGTATTTGTTACATACAGCCGAAGCCCATTGCCTCTTGCCGTAGGCACACTCCTGTACATGCCGACCACGGCATGATAACACCGACACGTGGAGCGCTGCCGCATGCGCACAACCTTCAATATAGGGGAATTACATAAGAGCTATACGTACTGTCGGCCGTTCCTTAGGTTCAGCCCCATTGTCCCATAGACCCTTCATACTTATTCTTCTATCCCAGGGACAAACATTGCAACTCATTTCTCTAGACTTTTCACCTAATTAATGGGTTCCTGACCACATAAGCAGACACAAAGATTGACCAAACTAACCACAAATTCTATAGGTGGGGTAAAAAAACGGAAAGATTATTGATGACAATTTCATTATACATGGTTTAAAAATTGTACATAACATTTATACTTCACCACAACACAGATCAAATACTTTTCTGCATCAAAGATATAGAATAACACTTTACAGAAGACCTTTATAAATTGTAACCCATGTCTACGCACTGAAGCAACAGCTTCTAAATAAAGCTTCCGCACCACCCAAAACGATTACACTGAAAGATTCTGACAAAAGAAATCATTACTTATGAAATTAACTGTGTAATATCGTAACACATTTCGTAAGACCATTGTACCAGATGGTATCATGGGAAAGTACTACGAAATACTTCACTGGGATAGTCATCTTCCTGCTAGAGCTATTTCATGACACAGCAAGAGTAACCTAATTGCCCTTCACTCAAGAACGCATATACCACTCATCCCAAAACTGGAAAAAGACCATTAACAAGATAAATCCTATTGACCTATCTCACTACTCCATGTGGCTTACAAAATCCTATCTACAATTATGGCCAGAACACATTCTATTGATCCAAATCTATTCACATAGCACCAGCTAAAATGTGTACATGCGGACAATCTGTCAATGCTATATGATCAGCCCTTATGTGACAATAATGTCACACCTGCACTCATCATCTGAGAATATGCTTCTTAGCTTGGATATAACTAAGGCCTGGTCATACTTGATAGTGGTCCTTAAAGATAGAAATTGTCAAATTAATTCAATACCTCAATACTAAGCCAACAACAACCATAATGTTGAACAAAGTGATGTTGCCATTTATACCAATAGAGTGGACACCAGACAAGTACTGTATGTTCCTCTCCCCCATGTTATTAAACCTCTCCAGTGAACCCCTGTTCCATTTATTGCAATTTTTTCCCATATGTGTGGAAATCAAAACTGGCCCTTTTAATGTCAAACTATCAGCCTTTGCTGATTATGTATAATGTATATATGCCAGAAGCCCATACTGCAACAAATACAAATCTTTCAAAAGAGGTGGAAGGATGGAAACACCTAACCCTGTTTTTCTTAAGATATGCCAAAATAACTAAAATATCATTCATGATATTAATATAATGGATTCAAACAGTACCTATCTATCTATCTATCTATCTATCTATCTATCTATCTATCTATCTATCTATATATATATATATTGTAAACTAACTCTTTTGGGGATCATTTGGGGCAAACTTGTATCAATTAAAGTCCAACATTTACAGACAACTAGGCTCATTCTACACTTGAGGCTGGTTTTCCATTTGGCTTTCTCTACCAACATTTCCCTGCAAATAAAAAACTATTCCTCTGCTATGGCCTACACATAAAGTATGGCAACTACTTCCTCACAAACACCTGCTCTATACTCATAAGTCACTATTTGTTCCCTTTTGGGGAAACAAAGACTTTGTTGCGCAGTATCTCATCCCTTTACAAGATGGCAAAAAGAAACAAAGGATGAATTTGTTTTTATGTTCCAATCTGGTACATGATTTTAGACTCTGAATTAAGAGCAACATGTAAATATGGTTCATAATATAATGAAATCAATATCAATGACCAGTGACTCCATGATACATTAGCCTCTTTTTTAACAAACAAACAAATAATAAACAAACAATAAGTCAGTAATACTCTCTGATGATCCATCCATGGAGATACCTAATGAGGGTAAGTGTGTGAGGAAGATGTATGTAGTGAGTGTGAGTTTTAGACCAACATTTTGATTATGTTGCTCCCCAAACAAGAGGAGTCCTTCTCTGACCAGGATTGGTGGTCTTTTTTTACAGATGCTAGAAAGGGGGGGAGGGATTAGCTTGGAATAAGTCCAAATGGTTTTTGGTGTGGGTTGAGAGGGATGCCATGGGAAGGTCCCCTGAAGAAACTAAGATGTAAGAGGGGCTATATTCACGGCCAGAGTGATTGATTTATCAAATTTAATTTGAAGTTAGAAATAGAGCTATACTTGTGGAATTCTTGCATAAGGTTCGGGAAAGACACTAGTGGGTTAGTTATGGTGGCTAACAAATCGTCTGCAAATAATGACAATTTAAATTCGGTGTTCCGAACCATACCATACCATACCATACCATAAATATACCATACCATAAATATACCACACCATAAATATTTGTGTTTCTCCAAATAAAACGGGCCAGGTCCTCCATACAAAGTATGAATATCAGCGGGGACAGAGGACAGCCCTGTCTTGTCCCATTCAGAATGCAAAACTCCAGGGAGTGGCCTCTGTTGATTCTGACCTGGGCCGAGAAATTATGATACAATACTAAAATCCTATGTAGGCATTTCTGACCCAAGCCCAGGCACTCTAGTACCCCCCTAAGGAAAAGCCAGTTGACCATGTCAAAGGCCTTTTCGGCATATGTAGATAGGAAGATCGATTCAGTGGACCCTAATGAGAGCTGATGGAGAAGATATATTACATTGGTGGTGTTGTCCCAGGCCTTCTTACCTGGGATAAAACCCACCTGGTCATTGTGGATAATATCAGAGAGAAAGGGCTGTAGTCTGGTGAGGAACTTAGCAAAAAGCTTGAGATCTATATTTAATAGGGAGATGGGTCTGTAACTTGCACAGATAGAGGGTTCCTTGGGGATAACAGTGATGTGGACATAGAGCAATTGGGGGGGGGGAGCTGGACATATCAGTGATAGAGTTAAAGGCTGAGATCATGAGAGGGATAAAATGGTCTTTGTAGATTTTGTAGTATGAAATGGGAAACGCTGAAATCTGGACCCGGGCTTTTTCTATTAGGGGAGGATCTGAGAGCTAAATCCAATTCTTGGGCAGTGAATGGTGTCTCCAGGGAGGCCACCACATAATTCGGAAGACTAGGGAAGTCACAATTCGAGAGATAATCATGAATCAGACTTTCCCTTTGGGCAAGGGGTGAAGTAAAAGGGTGTGGGCAGATGTTATATAAGCATGAGTAGTATTTATGAAAGGTGGATGCTATATTGGTGTCTAAATGTATTGATTCATTAAGTCTCAATGTCCAGGCTCTGTGAGTCTCTCTGGAGACTAAGCTGGAAATATATTGGAGTGTGGTCTGACCCCAGAGTGAAAAAGGGAGTTATTGCACTTCCTATATGGTAACTAGTCGCACGTTGGTGAAAGGGGTTTCTTTCCCAAATCTGCCCCAAATATAAAAAGAACGAGTGTGCGTTCAAACAATTATTCAATAAAATATCACCAATACTGCGCCAATACCATCCACTATACAGAAAAGAGAAATATATATAAAATTCCTATATAGTCTCTAATCAAAGAGTCTCTATCATACGGCTTAAAGATCCTTCACACAAGTTTTTTGCTGTATAATCAGTTCTGTAGTGTTCCAATTGGTCATCTATTTACAAGATTCTCCTCTTGGAATGCAGACATGTGGTTTAAATCGACTTTTCAGGCTTCGGTTCCGTCCGGAAGGTGGATCTATCTCTAGTTGTTCCTCTGACTGTTGCTCGGTGTATATAAGTAACAAAAAGAGAAAAACTCCAAATGGTGTGATAACGTTTGAAATATAGACAAACAGATATTCTGATCACCCACTCACATTAAAACCTCTTGAGTATAGTGCAAGAAGTCATCAACAACTGTAGGAAATACTAAAAACAATATCAGTTGAAATTCCCAGTAGTAGATCACCTACTCAATAGATTTGTCTCTTGAAATGTATGCAGCTCAATATGATAAATTTTCTCCCAAATGTTCCAAACACAGTCATCCGCTCAGAGGGTAAATCATATATATGAAAAAGATGAAAAAAACACTCCAGATGGTACAGTAACGTCTGAACGATATATATGCCTTCAAGATACAACTAATCCACGCACATTTAATGTGTCTTGTTTATATTGCCATACTCAGGGGAACTATTTTTTGGTCCTTCGGACTTCCCAAGTGTAAGACCTCTGATAAAATTCTCCTGCAGTCCGAGGTATAATCTTGCAAAGACGTTTATTAAAACAGATAAAAGATAAAATACAGGGTGCCGTGGGATAGAAACCCAGCAGCTAGACTCCCCAGTGAAAAAAACCTGATACAGTCGGCAGATGTAATAATGGGCCCGTAGCTTAACTGATCACTTTGTCTCACACAAGCGGGTCTAATGCCTGGCACTTCTCACCATCGGATCCCCCTGCTCCACCGATGCGTTTCAGCTAACCTGTAGCCTTTCTCAAGGTGCATGTCCATGACCAGATGAGGTCTTCTACCCTAGCCTTCAGTACAGTAAGTGAGCATGCTCTATAAAGAAGTGGTCAATCCTTGAATAAGTGTGGTGTACATATGAAAAAAAGGAATAGTCTATGTCAGTGGTGTGTAAGGTCTTTGAGGTGCTCGTGGAGAGCTCTGTAACGTCTTTCTAACGTCACAAAGTGACCGAGGGGTTAACCTGGAAGATGAGTCAACAAGCAGGTTCAAAGGCCAATTGAGACCTCCACCCACCACCAAAGTGCCTTCCTGGTGCTATTCGATCTCTTCCAGAATCTGTGTAATATTGGGGGCATAGATAATAACAAAGATAAAAATTGGATCATAGATCTTCTCCTTCACCAACAGACCCTGCCATCTCTTAAGGCTATTGAGTGGAGAGCTGACAACGGGAGGTGGCTGGAAACCAGAATTTCCACCCCTTTGACCTTTTTATGAGAACAATTGTTGTAGAAGGTAGTGTTGTAATAGTGATACCTAATAGTGGGAGCATTGGGATCTTTAAAGTGGGTGGAGGAAGGAAGGCCACGTTAATGTGCACCGAACGAAGGAGGCGAAGCAGGATGGAGCACTTCTCAGGTATATTTAGGCTCTTAGCATTTAGGGAGAAGATGTTTCAAGCGGACAGGAATGGGTTTAGTCATGTTAACCATAAGAATAAAAGAAAGTAGCAACGCTCACATGTTGTAGTTGAGCTTAATTTTCCAGGATCACAGTGAAACCAAAGAGAGAGGAGGACACATAAGGGAAGAGGGGGGAACACAACACAAACATGACAAGCCATAAGTACAAGAAACATGTAGTGGAATACAATACTTAACTGCCTCTAGAGGAAGGGGTAACAGATATTCAAATAGTGCCATGGGAGCCCAACCAGGTGAAAATGACAGGCAGTTCGGATTCCAATCCATTGAAATCGTAACAACTTAGTCAGGGGTACTAGCATAATGAACAGCTAACTAAACAAACAAACATCTAAATAGAATTAAAGGAACTACAACTTCTTTTATGCCACTTCAAAAATTTCTGTTCGTAAGAGGTTAAGGGCAAATGGGTAATGAAGTAATAGGTTTGACTCTTTGTTGGAGAACCTTACTACAAGGTAGTGAGCCATATGGTGAGTCTCTTCAATAAGGAAAGGAATTCACTAGGCCATCGCAGGAGATGATCATGTCTGAAATGGAATGAGACACTAAAGACAATGGCTTAAATATGAGTTAGATATGAGTCATAGGGCTTTATTTACAAAGGTCGTTTTCATACATTAATGCCCATTTTCATGTGAAATGGGCATTAGCACGTAATAATAAAGTTAATATTATTTACAAAGTATGGATCGCCAGGGAACACTGTAGTTTCCATGGCGATCCATGTAAATACCGCATGACCTCGCCGGCCCTTTTTTCAGTGTGGGCCGGCACTTTGTTATATTTACTATTCCCCAGTGTGGAGTTTTACACTACTCTCTGAGAGTTAAAATAATGCCAGCTCAGGCTGGTGTTAGTGATTCTATTCCAGTACTCTCCCCATATAAGCCCCTTTTTCTCCCTCTAATAGCTGTTATTAGGGGGAGGAAAAGGCGGGTATATATGGGGAGGCAGCTGGAATATATGTCAGTAAAAGGTGTGTTAAAAAAAATTTATAAATATAAAAATAAAAAAACAAATTAAAAAAGAAATAATATAATAGGGTTAAAACTTACCTGAACGGAGACACGTCGGCCCGCAGATGTCGGTCCTGACATTAGGAGCCTGCTCATGCGCAGTAATTCTCGTGTCAGCTTTATTTTTACAAAGTCCCAAAAGAGAGCCTCTGCACATGAGCAGACCTTCGATGGGACTTCAATCACACAAAGACATCCTGCGATGACTGGAGCTCAAATGTCATTGCCGGACAGCAAGCGGAGGGAAAGTTTTAGTAAATGCTGTGAACGTACATTCCAGCCTTGCAGCGATGAGATACGAAACTGGATGAGCTACATTCATAGCGAATTGCAGTTGTATGTAAATAGAGCTCATAGTGTAATTCAATTAAGTACTTACCTTAACAAACCAAGCATCAATGTGTGTGAATGTTGTGTAGAACCTGAATCTTATTTAAAGAAACCCAATTACCGGCAGTCGCCATTTAACTGCCGTACAATGGTCCGTTGAAAAACGGACCATTGTACCCTATCAGCCTAACACCGGAGCTAAAGTAAATGGACCTTTTCATGGGAATAACTTTTTAAACAACCTTATTAGACATAAATGTACGATTGCTGTGTGAGCTGATATATGCTCACCTCAGCATCAGGGCCTGAGTATTTAGGCTGAACTTCACAGTTTAAGAGACTAATGAATAATAGAGATTAACAGTTATTAGTAGCAAAAAGAAAGCTTACAAGTAATAAGCTTCTACGCAACTGCTCACAGTGGTAGTGAATGGCATTCGTTTAAAGAAAATGAATGACTTGCTAACACTTATACCTTCCTAGTGGCAATTATGTACTTTCCAAACAACACTGAAATACTAAAGACTCCTTAAAGCTAATTAATAGCTTCCTGTAGCTAATTATCTTACAGAAAATAATGATATTTTTCCTTATTCTTACAAATTGTTGCCTAAAGCTAACTAAGCTAATGAGTGCCAGGAGACACAAAGCGCACATTTCAGGTTTATCCAAAACATTACACCTCTTTTTCACAGTGGACACATTTGGGGAGCTCACTTAGAGACTACCTCCAGTGGGACATACTGTGTGCCAGTTTATTTTGTGTATATTGTATGAAACTACATTTTGCATGCCCAGAAAATGGTGTACACTTATGTGCCTATGTAGACTTTGGGGATCTGAGAAATTACACCTATTGGCTCCTGGGCCGTATTCAGAGAACCGTTTTTGCGGTGATTTTAGGTACATTTAGACTGCGCATGCATTGTAACTATATATGTGTTGTGAAGTAGTTCACGTAGACGATACATTCGGAAGTGCCTCACGGACGGATTGTGAATCGCACATGGGTATAAACGCACGGATCTCCCACATAAAAATACGCACGTGAAAATTTAAATAAAAATGGGCGTGGGGAGGCATTTTAATGGAGGAGTTTGGGTGAGGTTTGGGTGCGGTTAGTTAGATACGCACATACAGAACTACTTGACGCATGGAAATGCCCACGTAAAGATAAGGCAGGTCAAGGCAGTCGTAGGTCACAGAAAACCCGTCTGTGTGAGGGAAGTGTCAGGGGTGTTGTCTGTGTTTTATTTTACAGATAGAACAGTAGAGTGTGTTACTGGTTTATGGCAGTGTGCTGGGGCTATTTTTTCCTTTTGTTTCTGTGGCAAGCAGATTAACCCCTGCATTTCACGCACCTGTTTAACATTTACCTATAGATTGATTGAGCAACTTCCATTCTGTTTTTATTGTGTTATCTTGCTACCAGGGCCGTTTCTAGGGGTGGACAAGCCGTGCGCGCCCCTGGATAACTTAAAGAAGGGCGCGTCCCGCAGCCCTCCCCCGTGCAGCGCTCACATAGGCCGAGGCTCTCACAGGCGCCGGCCGCATCTGTTATGCGTGGGAGAGCCACAGTCTATATCAGTGCTCCGCGGCACACCAGTGTGCTGGAGCAAGTTCCTAACCCCCCTGACTCTGCCTGCTATTAAGAAAAAAAACAAGCAAAAATAAAAAACCTTATCTTGCGGTGGCGGTACCCGGCTTCCTCCCTCATTCCCTCATGTCTCCTCTTTCCACTGCGTGCCGGCCAGGCATGACGTCATAACGGGGGGGCCAGAAGAAAGAAAAGAAAGAGCAATATTCAGAAGATAAAGAATAAAGAAGAGCAAATAAAAGGTAAGTAAAGGAGCAGAGGGGACAGTGTGTGTATGTGGAAGAGGCAGTGTGAGTGTATAATGAGGGGGCACAGTGTGTGTGTGTGTGTGTGTATGATAAAGGGGCACAGTGTGTGTGTGTATGATGAAGGGGCACAGTGTGTGATGAAGGAATAACATTTGAAGAGGGCACAGTATGTGTGTGTGTATGATAAAGGGGGCACAATGTGTGTATAATGAAGGGGTAACAGTTGAAGGAGCACAGAATATGATGAAGGGGCAACAGTTGAAGGGGGCACAGTGTGATAATCAAGGAGGTTGATTAAAAGTTGTAGTTAAAAGTTAATATTAGTCATAATTTTAGTTAAGAAAAAAAAAGTTATTAGATACAATGTTAAATTTATCAAATAAAAAATAACAATTAAATGTAATTTCTGTGTATGCATATACATTTTTTGTATATTTTTATTTTTGGCTTGCCGCAGAATTCTGGGAAGGGCTTAGGCATGCCGAGGGTGAAAAAAGGTTGAGGAGCACTAGTCTATGTGACCGCGGCATCATACAAATAATAGCCCTGTAGGACCAAATCATTTGCATTAAATAATGCTATGGTAGCATTATTAAGGGGGTACAAAAGGAGGCTGTTTCATTTAAGGGGGTACAAAAGGATGCTGTTGCATTTAAGAGGGTATAAAAGGAGGCCGTTGCATTTAAGGGGGCACAAAAGGAGGCTAAACATATATAGGGGGCACAAAAGGAGGCTGACACATACAAGGGGCACAATTAGACGCTGGGCACATAGCAATTGACAGAAGTGGATAACTAGGCACATACAAGGGGATAAGGGGATGAAAGTAAAAGGCGGATGCATACCTTTTTTTAAAGTGAATTAGTACATTTTTTTTTGGGGGGGGGGGCGCCAGAACTTCCCCCCGCCCTGGGCTCTGTTAGGCCTAGAAATGGCACTGCTTACTTTGTCTGTGCAAATAATTGCATACTTTTCTCGGATGGATCTCTGAATACCTGGAGAGGTAAGGCATGGGTGTCAAGTGATATGTACAGATTTTTTAGCTCTTTTTCCTTTCTCCCCAAGTTATTTTTTTAATTCCCATAGTAATTGTAAGGCATGTTGACATCAGACCATCTAAACAAACTCGTCAGCGCATTTTTCCTGCTACCACATGTTAAATGCTGCGTGCTCGCAACAACCTGAATCTCCAGAACTGGAGGTGATACATTAATGTGGTAAGTCTACAAGATGGAGTACATTATTTTCATCCTCATATATTACTTGCTCGTCTTCCCAGTTAGATGATTTTTTCTAGGCTATGGTCACTCACGTCCTTGCACAACAAGCTCCGAACCTTTGACTATTTCTCTGAAAACATTGGCAATGACAGGGACCTCCTCCCTTCCAAATTTGAAAGGCTGTAACAGACCAGATGGCTGCAGAACTGACACTCTGTTATAGCCTGGTCTGTTTCACCACTAGAAGAGTCTGTGAGCTTATTCTGCACATTTGTCCATATAGAAAATCGGTACACCTGGGGGTGTGGCTTGTACCGTGAATGGGTGGGGCTTTAATCTGCTCTCATTTGCATGTGTGATAAGGTGTAAAATCCCATTTTACATCTTATCATATGAGATAAAAACTCACAGGTGAGTATCTTGTCACTTTAGCAGAGCTGTAGGACTCTATCCCTGCAGCTCTGCTATAGTGATCGAATGCTAAGGACTGGAAGGTGAGTATAGAGGGGAAGGAACTGCTGGGCCAGAATCCAGTACAGGAGCCCTTTTATCTGGTACAGATCATTGAGAAATGGTACTGAACCTGCTAAATAGGTACAGTTGGAGGGTATGTGCATGTTGCTCCCACCTACCTGCTGATGCCCTTTCCTAAACTCTCACCTCTTTGTGATAGGAAGTTTATCTGACTCCATTGCAATCTTTAAACTTTCCTAGTTTATACTGCTTGATAACCAGCTGTACATAGTAAATTGTACATTTTCTCTACTCTCACATTGAAAACACTTTCTGATCACAATATTACTATGAGACTTTCAGGTCTATTTACAAACTTCATTTTTAGGTGATAATGCCTGTTTTCACTGTAAAACGGACATTATCACATAAAAATGAACCACTTACCATTTACAACAATGCCAGCACCATGGAAATCTTCTGTTTCCATGACAATGGCCATCAGTTGTCTTCTCCGGCCCATTGTTCTTAATGCGGGCCGGCACTTCATACAATTTACAAACCCTCGGAGCAGAGATTATCATTCCATTCCGAGGGATAAAATAACGCCATCTCAGGATGGCGTTAGTGCCTTCATACCAGCCATCTCCCTATATTCCCCCCTTTTCCTCCCCCTAATAGCTGTTATTAGGGGGAGGAAAAGGGGGGGGCATGTATGGGGACACCGCTGGGATAAAGGAGTATACACTAATGTAAAAAAAAAGTAATTATATTTAAAGCAAAAAAATAAACTTATACATTAAAAACTGTAAAAAAAAAATAACAAAAAAAGTACATTAAAAACTGTAAAAAAAAAATAACAAAAAAAGAAAAACTCACCTGTCCGGGAGACGCGTCTGACTCTGAAGATTTTAGAGTCGACATGAAGACACTGCGCATGTGACTTGAAATTATCTAAGTCCCGCAATGGAGTCTCTGCGCATGCGCAGGACTTTATTCATATGAAGTAATGAAGTGACCTGCGAGTCCAGAGATCATTGCGGGACCTCGCCGGAGGGGTGAGTATTCGTAAATTTTATGAACGAAGCTGCCAGACTCACTGCGAGCCGAAGCGAGCCTGGAACAGCTTTGTTCATAAAGAAATAAAATCATGAGTAAATAGAGCCCAATGTCTGTTGTCCTGTAGCAATGGGCCTTAACCTTTTTCTGGGGTGTACCAGTTTTCCACTATGAAATCAGGTCAAGTTCAACTTTGCACATACATACAAATACATACCCCCTACCTACAGTACATATATATTTTTACTTTTTTTTTAAACATATTTTTGCAGTGATTTAAATAAAAATTTTCACATATATGATTCAACCTCAAGAGTTTTATTTTTTATGCCCTCAGCCATCTGGTATTAGCACTGGTTAAAAAAGTATAGCTGCTACCCCCTTATAACCTTGCCCATTTATCCCACATAACAAAAGACAAACGACTATGTACCACTTGTGGAGAACCCTTGCTATAGAGTAGTAGTTCTCAACCATTGTCCTCAAGTACGACTAAACATGCATGTGTTCCAAGTCTTCTTACTGGACCCCATATGTGTTCATCACTGACTGATACATCCGAAAAGATCCACAGCTGGTTCTCATTATCAGCTCTATTTACTAAAGCTTTAAAGAGTTCATTTTTGGAGTTATAAAGTTATAACTCCAAAAATGAACTTTTTGCTATTTACAACAGCTGCACCACCATGGAAATCACCAGTTTCCATGGCCATGCGGTAAAACTTCACCTGTCCTCGCCAGCCCATTGTTTTCAATGGGGCTGGCTATTTACTAACCCTCAGAGTGGAGTTTTGTACATGTATTTCAGACTGGCGTTCAGACTTCTCTTCCAGCAATCTCCCCATAAAACCCCCTTTTTCTCCCCCTAATAGCTGTTATTAGGGGGAGAAAAAGGGGTATATGTATGGGTAGACCGCTGGAATATACGTAAATACCGTTGTCTTTAAAAAATTTAAATAAATAAAAATTTGGAAAATTAAAAAACAATTAAAAAAACTACAGAAATAAAAGAAAACAAAATTATAGCTTTAAATACTTACCGGATCGAAGACGAGTCTGCCCGCAGGTGCCGGTCCCGACATGGAGAGCCTGCACATGCGCAGTGCTTCTAATGCTGGGACTTCATTTGTGCCACTGAGCATGTGCAGACTTTCCAGACACACAAAGAAAGCCCGCGATGACAGAAGAAATTTCAGATGTCATCGCAGGACAGCCAGCAGAGGGTGAGTATTAGTAAATAGCCTGAATGTAGCTCAGAAGTTCTCAAAGAGCGAATTCGAACTTGCCTGAGCTATGTTCAGGCATTCTTAGTAAATAGAGCCCTATATCACTTGTGATTATGAAGAGATCTGGAAAACATGCAGGACCTGATCCAGAGCTGTGCTTCAGAGCTGTGCATACTGCTGCACCATCAGCCTTTGTCTGCATCCGCATGCTCTGTGCTGGTATAACAGGAATACACAATATTTAAATGAAGTTGGCAGTTTAGTGCTGCTGCGGATGCTAGTAGAAGCTCAGAGTCCCTGTGCTTCCACCTAACCTTTACACTAGCTCTGAACTGGTGCGGGTGTAAAATGGACTGTATTTTAATTCAATAAAATTAATGATTGTGATTTTTTTAAACCTGATAAGCTGCAGGTTGTTGCTTATTCTATACAGGCATTTTGTAGCACACTGTTTTTTTAGGCTATAATTTGATTATAAACAAAAACTACTTTAGGCTGCTTCTAGAGCACCTTGCAGTCTATGCATCTATTTGCATGCAGTGTGACTCATGCAGTGAGGGCCAAAAACTGTGGCTCAGGTGCACATTTGTAGTACTTAAGGACCATGGTTGAGAACTCCTGTATACAACTGCACAAGGTTGTTTAGACAAGGTAGTAAAAGGTACCTACTTGCAAACTTTTCACTATATTGTATAGAGTAAATATGAATGTAGGAACCTCTTTCAGCATTGTCTGTCTCTTAATAGACAAACGTGTATTCACTGGGTTTGCTTACCTTTGTAAAGTTTATTGGGCTATTAATGTTGCTACAACTAAGACCAGTGATGATGATAATAATAATAATAACAACAATTTATAGCCACACACTATACCGATGTTCATGTTAACCATGGACACACTTCTTTTAAAATATATGAAATGTGTGTAAGTGTATAAATATAAATGTATAAAAATGTATTTAAAGTTATAAAGGTGCTGCCAGGACAAAAAATTACTGCTGTGTAAATACAAGGAATTAAAATAGGTCCGGTACTCCATACAAACCCAGATATAACACTGTGGGCCAGACTTACTAAAGGCAATTTTTGTCCAAATGACAGCTTTGCAGAGATTCTCCTATCACCATATTTACAAATGGAAAAGTTGCCACAATTTATGTTTTTTTAAATCGCCATGTAGAAAATTCCTATGGCAATTTTTCCAATGACGGACATACAAAGTGTTGGATTTACAAAACGCGTATTGACAGAATCGCTGTTAAATCATGATGAAATCTTAGAATACAAAAGCGCCATATAGTAGAGCTTTTGGACTAATCACAGCCAATTAATCATGCATGGGTCAGTTACCTATAAAAGTCTGCACTAAATTGCAATCAGATGAGGGGTTTTTTCAGTGTAAGTATAGAGTTTATGGGCAATGTCTCAACTGCTGATCTGCATGTGGGTTTGGCAGCTATTATGGCATCTATTATAGCAGCCACACAAAGGAGTGAGGAGGAAAATGACCAACACCAGCCCCAGGTTTGGCACACGCAACGCATAAGCCACCAGGTACATTTGTTTAGCGTGCGTTTGGACCTGGACTCCCTGTCTGACCAGGAGGTTGTACAAATGTTTAGGCTTAACCTTGCAAGCCTCCTGAGCCTTTACAAGCAGGTGAGGAGGGATTTTTATCCACCAACATGTCATTCACATGCATTGTCTGGGATGCATAAATTATTGAGTGCCATCCATTTTATGGCAACTGGTTCTTTTCAGTCTGTCACTGGAAGAGTGGGTGGCATTTCATAGGCGTGTTTTTCACATCACTTTACTCATGTATTAAGTGCACTTAAAAAATTTTCCGCAAACATATATTTGCTTCCCCATCCTGGAGTCTAACTGGCGAGCCCTTAAGTTAGCTTTCTATAGTATCTCAGGATTTCCTAATGTCCTGAAAGAAAAAGAAGAAACATCTGGAACTCACCTGTGCTACGTTGCGCTGGAGTACAGGGTTGAGAAGGACCTGGACCTTAAAATTAATGGAAAAGAAAAATTAAGAATTTACACACATAAAAAAAACCATTCATTAAGATTAATTAACATTAATAAAGCACTATTAAGAAAAAAAATAAACATATACACCTTACATACTTGCAGCATCCATGTCGCACACATTTACTCCTACTATCACCTCAGCTGCAAAGATGGATTTCAGCTGGTCCTTATAAGAGTTGTAGCTGAAAGTCTTGGGAGAGACACCACCGGTTTGAGCTGGAGCTTTGCATTCCGCACCAAGCTTGTCTTTCACCTTTCTCTTGATGTCAGAGAACCTCTTGTGGCAGTTATATTCAGACCTTTTATACGGGCCCACCGCATTCACTCCATCCATTACCAGAGTTTACGCTTTCAGGCATACAGGGTCTTTGCAGCTTGCTCATCCATGATCTCCTCATAGACGGGAACGACAATTTTCATCATGGGTGAAGAGCACATCGCACCCACTTCTTCGGATCACAGGGCTCAGAATCACCACTGTTGTGCTCCGCAGAATCCTCCCCTGCTTGACGGCAGTATGAATGCTTAGGCATATTCAAACTACGGGTGAAAAAACGAAATAAAAAAAACTAACACTAAATCAAAGCATGTTGAAATTATACAGCAACAGTCAGTCACATGCATGCTGGACTACTAATGATTATTCAACTTTACCTTACTTTCTTTCTACAAAACAGGACACTATATTAAACATTTTAAATATGTTAGCAGATTAAAAAATTAAATACTTACATTGAATAATGCCCAAAGATTATTGAAGAAAACACTCAAAATTGCTACCAAACAGGAATCACCAAACAAACACCACTCTCACAAAAATCCACATATTACTCAGTGTGAATGTATCACTGTACACCTTTACATAGTGTATGCCATGTGATCTCACGGGTTGCTAAAATGCAGCGATTAACATAAAAATCGCACAATTTTAGGCAAAATAACTGAAATTACACAGCTGCCATTGAAAATATATACTGGTAAATTGCGGCGAATATGTGGCAAAAATTGCAGTGCTTTATGGTGGAGAAAATCACCTCCTATTGACGGTGATTAAAAATCGCCATTCAAATATGCCCATTAGTAAATGTCTATAGTAAGACATTTTATCCAAATAAAAAGCCATATTGGGGAGAGGACAGGCTTCCAAATAAAACTCGTAATAGCAACAAGTGAAAACATGCAAATATATGAAATGTGTTATATACAGTTATATTTTTCTTACTACAGACAATGACAATTTACTTTGGATCTTGAATTTTGGATCCACCTTTATAACTGTCAGTTGTATATTGCATTTTCCACACTAGAACGGTACTTGGTATTCGTACACTTCCTTTATCTCTATTGAGCAGTATCAAGTGTAAGTGCTGTTTCCATACCCTTAGGTACCCTAGTGAGAGTACTTGTGTTGCCCTTAATATTGTTAACTAAACCTACTGTATATGTATGTGCAGATACACCATATTATATTTTGTTTGATATGGAGGGCCAGATCTGTTTTTCTTTCTGGAACATATTCTTCAGCTTGGTAAATATGCTCCTATCCTTATTAGTTAATTGCTCAGAAAATATTATATATTTCCATGTCAGGTTATTTTCACTCTTCCATACAGTCAAAAATGAATAGTCGCAGAAAGTTAATTCATGCTCACAGATGTTTTCAAACCACTGATCATTTTTTAATAGTGTACATCCACAGGAAGCTATCCAGGCTTAAAAAGATTGCTCACTAATACTATAAAAGAGATTCTATTTAAAAATGTTTGGTTGTGGAACATCTGTGCTGCTCACAGCTTTGTCACTATGGGTGGTAAAGTGTCATTGTTCTAATTTTTTGTTCTCCTGCTACAGTACTTGGCTTCCTCCAGGCATATTCTGAGGCTGCTGCAATACTTGCAAATTGCTCTGAGTTTAACCACAAATAACCTGCTAAACAGTCCACAGACATATTACATTTGGGCTAATAGCCAAATCAGACTGGCAAATGTTATTTTAATCATGTAAAGCCCTGGGCGTCAGCTACATTTCAAATGTGTTAAAATAACTGTTAGATGAAAAGAAGTGCCTGGGTACTGCTGTCTTTTTACTTTTCCCCACTGTACAGAAATTTCTTTGCTATTTTATCACTTTCAATACACAGATGGAATCCAGAATTACAATCACACTGCATTTTGAGCATCTGTGAGATCAACTGGGTGACCGGTTGCATTACCTGGTTAGAATGTCTGATTTCTGAAATAGGGACATCCGAAAGTTCCTTTTCGGATGTCCCTATTTCGAATACCCCTTCAGTTCAGAAATTTTTTTTCAGAATGGGTGAGGATGCCAATCGGCATACTCACCCATTCAGTTTCGGAATTGCCGCCACCACTGCTACCGCAGGACTCGGACCACGGGAAAAGTGAGTAACCTCTTCAGGGTTAGGGTCAGGCAGTGGGAAAGGGAGGGTTAGGGTCAGGTTGCAAAGAAGGGAGGGCTAGGGTCAGGCTGCAGAGGAGGGAAGATTAGGGTCAGGCTGCGGGGAAGGGAGGGTTAGGGTTAGGGTAATGGAAAGGGAGGGTTAGGGTTACAATTATGGGAAGGGTTGGGTTAGTTTACAGCCTTACCTTTTAGAGCACCGCTTTTGGTTCTCCATGGATTGATTGCTATGCCTCATCATCGAGGCATATGCAATTGAAATCCCAGCCAGAAAACGGCCCAATCGAAATAGGGCCATTTTTTCCAGGGATCTTCACCCCTTGGAGACCACTGATATCCAACAGGTGGCCCCTACCTTAAAACTTCTGATTCATCCTCACTTATGGAGGGTAGCTGCAGCAGGTTGCTACATTCAGGAGCTGTCTTCCACAAGGATCCTGACTTGGATCCTAGTTTGAGATGCAGTAGTAGGAAAGTATTCACAGTTAAAAGTAAATTTGTGAACTTACCTATATATATGTATGTGAAAAATCTGCAATACTGATTCAGAGAAAATAAAGAACACGATTAACCATTCCCCCTGTGTCAGGAGTGCTACCAATGGATGTTATTCCTGCGTATATTTAGGTATGTGTGGGCTTTATTAACTGTGAATCGGCCGTGCTTTTAGTTGCTTAAAATTGGCTATGATTCAAAGATATGTAACTAAACGCACTGATTATGATTCTAAAAAGTAAATATTATTTTTGTTGTTTCAAAAACAGCAAGTACTCTCATTAACATATTTAAATAAAAGTAGCATTAAAACTACAACTTTAAAAACAAAAAATCATGACATACGTACTTAACAAAACACATGAATACATACTGCAGTTTCGTAAACATTTTAACAAAATAAAATTTAAACAAGATAAAATACACAAACAACCATTACAATACAATTTTGTGACCAAAATAATGGTGTTTGGTCACAAAATTTAAAGTGAAAAAAAAAACCCTTAAAAAAATAAAAACAAAAAATGGCTACCTTTACAAGATTTAAGTTTTGAACAAAATATAAAAACATCATAGAATTTTAAAAACAAGCCTTTATTTGTTACATTTAAAAAAACACATCTATTGATTAAAAAACACGTAAAACTAAGTAAGTGATGATGCGTGGCCTCACAGCAAACAATATGGTTCATCAACTTACGAGTGGTCGAGGGCTACCTTAACTTTTCCTGTGTGTATGTTAGTTTATGCAAGGCACTGCTGCTTGTGGATCAGTCTCAACTCTGTTGGAACGCTTACACGGTACATTAGTAGCCTGTGTGCAGCTCATTTGCATTAAGAGTCTTGCCCCTCTAGCTACACCTGCTTGACTCATTCCATGCCGATGCCTGCATGAGTCCTAACTCAGACGTCCGTGTTTGTGAATCAGACGGCCATAATTTCCGTGCATATTTGGGTTCTGGGCATGTGCAGTTTAGCTGATCGTAAAAATACACACAGAGATTCTGTACTTACTTAAGTATGAATACTGTCTGTAGTGTCCCAAACTGCTATTTTAATTATAGTGTCCAATAAGTTGTCATTTGTTTTTGTTTTTTTACTTTATTTTTTATTTTTAATGATTCTTTTTGAGGTCTCTTGAGGTCTATCTAAAAAATATATATAAAAATTCTCATTTCCCAAGTCTGGTATTTTTATAGCTGCTTGGGCTATATTAATTAAATACCTTTTTTTAATTGAAAGATCATGGGCGGTATTCACAGATCTGTTTTTTAAAAGTACGCAATTATACGCACGTAGCAAGGCAACACCCACCAACGCAGAGAACCACACTCTTCTAACTTCTGTGGATCTGATACTTCAGCACACACACACTGTAGATGAGGGACAGTATGTAAGTAGTATCGAAAAATGCCTCACCCTGGTGAAGATGTAACATTTCTAATAAAACAAGAAATTGAAAGAAGAGAGATGCACAGCTAAAAGACACTCTCATATATATAATTACATCATAATGTAATTATATCTTTTTTTATAATTTCTTTATTATTTGTGATAAAAAAATGTATTTTGTTTTTTTAAAGCATCACAGAAATATAAATTTACATTTTACATTTTTGCTAATGATAGTAGGAAAAATCTTACATTGTATATTTTGTATGCACTCAGCATAACAAAGTTACAGACCTATATGTCCAGTAATATACATTAAAAACCTGTTGTCTCTCATTAAATAGAATAATTCAGTGGTTTTAAAATTGAGACTTCCATATAATTCCTATATACAAAAGCCATATGATTCAAGGATTTACAACACAATAAAATATATGACCTAGCGAGCTCAGAAAAGACCATGTCATATTTCTATATCCTCAAATATTAAAGGGTCGTCTGACATAATCCGTAGGCAATACCATGAGGTATTTTTTAAACTATTATGAATATTTATTTGCTTAGCTGACAAGGTAGATATATATTATGATGAATTTCCCCATCCTTTTTTCTCTGTCTGTAAGCGCCTCAACCCAGTGAAAATGGGATCTGACCAGTCCCCAGCCAGTGCCGTAGAATTGTTTTTTTCCTAGTCAAATTATTTGATAAAAGCTATTTCTTACAACTACTTTCTATATGCTAGGAGGTTGGTATTATACCTAGAACGGCCCATTCCGGGGTGAATGGAACAAAGGAAAGTAAAGGTAATTCTGCATATCTTTTGACTTATAACCAAAAATTAAGGGGCAACCTAAAGAAAATGGAAAAGATCTGCAGTGTCTGCCTTGAATCTTTGGAAAATTGGGGATTCGATCCCCCATATGGTAGCGTTATTTGGGGAAATATAGGATCATTTTATTGATATACATTTTTATCACTAAATATCATTGGTCTTTATTTATTGTGATCTTTTTGAATCTTTGGAAAATTGGGGATTCGATCCCCCATATGGTAGCGTTATTTGGGGAAATATAGGATCATTTTATTGATATACATTTTTATCACTAAATATCATTGGTCTTAGCGTTGTGAAGGGTTCATTTATAACAATTTTTATTACTGAGAACTTTTTATTTATTGTGATCTTTTTGATGTATATCTTTGGTGTAGCAATGTGAACTTTGTGAACTTTTTATTTGCTGTTATATTTTCTCTGTAGATCTTTTGTGTAGCACTGTGAAGGGTTCCCCTTTTGAGTTTATCCATGGATCTAAGAAGCCCTGGCAGTAAAGCTGGCCACACACTAGAGCGATTATCGCTCCCAGCTTGTGGCTGCCGATAAACGGGACGATTTTCCTCTGGGGAAAGGTCCCGATATCGGCACCATACACAGCAGAGGCTGGGGGCGATAATCTCTG